>SJYQ01006014.1:129492-151192 GCA_006410935.1 Redunca redunca | reverse complement strand
TTAAAGCCATAGACTGTATGTAGGAAAGATAGTATTGAATTAGTTATAGAAAAAATAGAAGAATAGTATTTTTTCTGAAATTATACCAACCAACAAATAATCTATCTGGAAGAACCAGAAGTGATTAAACATTTATATTTATTAAGATTGAAAGGGAGGAAAAACACCAAATATCACAAATTGATATATGTCAAAACATCTCATTACTTAACTTCAGATTCTAAATCAAGATTCCAAGGCTGACCAAGGCCTTAAGTCTCTCTTCTATGGTAAGTCCAAGAATACAGAACAAATTAATGAACCATTCTAAATTATCAGAAAAATGTATAGAAATTAAGCAAAATCACATAAAGTGTAAGGACAAATTCAATTCATTTAATAAGGAATTCATAGCTTGAGGTAAAGCATGAAATAAATGGTATGAATGTTCATGGGATAGGAGGACTCCTGGGCCATCTTCTGTGGAATGATTGAAGTTACCAGATAAGGAAGAGCAGGTAGATGTGTTAGTTTCTGGTCCTCTTAAGAGAAAATCAACCCTCATCCCAGTTCCTGAAGACAGTGTTAAAGAATGTTCAAACCACCAGACAATTGCACTCATCTCCCATGCTAGTAAGGTTATGCTCAAAATCCTCCAAGCTAGATTACAGAATTACATGAACTGAGAACTTCCAGACTTCCAAACTAGGTTTAGAAAAGACAGAGGAACCAGAGACCAAATTTCCAACATACTCTGGATCATAGAGAAAGCAAGCGAATTTCAGAAAAAAACAAACAAACAAACAAAAAAACAACCAATGTTCATCGAAGCACTGTTTATAATAGTCAGGACATGGAAGCAACCTAGATGTCCATTAGCAGATGAATGGATAAGAAAGCTGTGGTACATATACGCAATGGAGTATCATGCAGCCATTAAAAATAATACATTTAAATCAGTTCTAATGAGGTGGATGAAACTGGGGCCGATAATACAGAGTGAAGTAAGCCAGAAAGAGAAACACGGATACATAAGATGGCAGAGGAATAGGATGGGGAGACCACTTTCTCCCCCACAAATTCATCAAAAGAACATTTCAATGCTGAGTAAATTCTACAAAACAACTTCTGAATGCTGGCAGAGGACATCAGGCAACCAGAAAAGCAGACCATTGTCTTCAAAACCAGTGAACATTTCCGGGTGTCCCTCAATGTGGAGAAACTTTTCATATTTAACCTAGATGTTTTATCATTGGTGCTGTATAGATGGAGAAGTCTTGAGGCTACTGTAAAAATAAAACTGAAAACCAGAAGCAGGAAGCTTAAGACCAAATCTTGGAACATCAGAGAACTCCTAAATCCAGGGAGCATTAATCGATAGGAGCTTATCAAAAGCCTCCATACCTACACTGAAACCAAGCACCACCCAAGGGCCAACAAGTTCCAGAGCAAGACATACCATGCAAATCCTCCAGCAACACAGGAACACACCGTTGAGCTTCAATATACAGGCAGCTCAAGTTACTCCAAAACCATAGACGTCTCATAACTCATTACTGGACACTTCATTGCACTCCAGAGAGAAGAAATCCAGCTCTACCCAAGAGAACTCTGACACAAGCTTCCCTAACCAAGAAACCTTGACAAGCCATTGATACAACCCCACCCACAGTGAGGAAACTCCATAATAAAGAGAACTCCACAAATTTCCAGAATACAGAAAGTCCACCCCAAACTCAGCAATATAACCAAGATGAAGAGACAGAGGAATACCCAGCAGGAGAAATGCCCACCAAACCAAACAAAAGAGGAAGAGATAGGGAATCTACCTGAGAAAGAATTCCAAATAATGATAGTGAAAATGATCCAAAATCTTGAAATCAAAATGGAATCACAGATAAATAGCCTGGAGACAAGGATTGAGAAGATGCAAGAAAGGTTGAACAAGGACCTAGAAGAAATTAAAAAGAGTCAATATATAATGAATAATGCAATAAATGAGATTGGAAACACTCTGGGGGCAACAAATAGTAGAATATCAGAGGCAGAAGATAGGATTAGTGACATAGAAGATAGAATGGTAGAAATAAATGAATCAGAGAGGAAAAAAGAAAAATGAATTAAAAGAAATGAGGACAATCTCAGAGACCTCCAGGACAATATGAAACGCTCCAGCATTCGAATTATAGGAGTCCCAGAAGAAGAAGACAAAAAGAAAGACCATGAGAAAATCCTTGAGAAGATAATAGTTGAAAACTTCCCTAAAATGGGGAAGGAAATAATCACCCAAGTCCAAGAAACCCAGAGAGTTCCAAACAGGATAAACCCAAGGCGAAAAACCCCAAGACACATATTAATCAGATTAACAAAGATCAAACGCAAAGAACAAATACTAAAAGCAGCAAGGGAAAAACAACAAATTACACACAAGGGGATTCCCATAAGGATAACTGCAGATCTTTCAATAGCAACACTTCAGGCCAGGAGGGAATGGCAAGATATACTTAAAGTGATGAAAGAAAATAACCCACAGCCCCGATTACTGTACCCAGCAAGGATCTCATTCAAATATGTAGGAGAAATCAAAAGCTTTACAGACAAGCAAAAGTTGAGAGATTTCAGCACCACCAAACCAGCTCTCCAACAAATGCTAAAGGATATTCTCTAGACAGGAAACACAAAAAGGGCATATAAACCTGAACCCAAAACAATAAAGTAAATGGCAATGGGATCACACTTATCAATAATTACCTTAAACGTAAATGGGATGAATGCCCCAACCAAAAGGCAAAGACTGGCTGAGTGGATACAAAAACAAGACCCCTATATATGCTGACTACAAGAGACCCACCTCAAAACAAGGGACACATACAGACTGAAAGAGAAGGGCTGGAAAGAGATATTCATGCAAATAGAGACCAAAAGAAAGCAGGAGTAGCAATACTCATATCCGATAAAATAGACTTTAAAACAAAGGCTGTGAAAAGAGACAAAGAAGGCAACTATATAATGATCAAAGGATCAATCCAAGAAGAAGATATAACAATTATAAATATATATGCACCCAACATAGGAGCACCGTAATATGTAAGACAAATGCTAACAAGTATGAAAGGGGAAATTAACAATAACACAATAATAGTGGGAGACTTTAATAACCTACTCACACCTATGGACAGATCAACTAAACAGAAAAATAACAAAGAAATGCAAACTTTAAATGATACAATAGACCAGTTAGACCTAATTGATATCTATAGGACATTTCACCCCAAAACAATGAATTTCACCTTTTCTCAAGTGCTCACGGAACCTTCTCCAGGATAGATCACATCCTGGGCCATGAATCCAACCTCGATAAATTCAAAAAAATCGAAATCATTCCAAGCATCTTTTCTGACCATAATGCATTAAGATTAGATCTCAATTACAGGAGAAAAACTATTAAAAATGCCAACATATGGAGGCTGAACAATACACTTCTGAATAACCAACAAATAACAGAAGAAATCAAAAAAGAAATCAAAATATGCTTAGAAACGAATGAAAATGAAAACACAACAACCCAAAACCTGTGGGATACTATAAAATCAGTGCTAAGAGGAAAGTTCATAGCAATACAGGCATACCTCAAGAAACAAGAAAAAGTTAAATAAATAACCTAACTCTACACCTAAAGCACCTAGAAAAGGAAGAAATGGAGAACCCCAGAGTTAGTAGAAGGAAAGAAATCTTAAAAGTTAGGGCAGAAATAAATACAAAAGAAACAAAAGAGACCATAGCAAAAATCAACAAAGCCAAAAGCTGGTTCTTTGAAAGGATAAACAAAATTGACAAACCATTAGCCAGACTAATCAAGAAACAAGGGGAGAAAAATCAAATCAATAAAATCAGAAATGAAAATGGAGGGATCACAACAGACAACACAGAAATACAAAGGATCATAAGAGACGACTATCAGTAATTATATGCCAATAAAATGAACAACGTGGAAGAAATGGACAAATTCTTAGAAAAGTACAACTTTCTAAAACTGAACCAGGAAGAAATAGAAAATCTTAACAGACCCATTACAAGCACGGAAATTGAAACTGTAATCAGAAATCTTCCAGCAAACAAAAGCCCAGGACCAGACAGATTCACAGCTGAATTCTATCAAAAATTTTGAGAAGAGCTAACAGCTATCCTACTCAAACTCTTGCAGAAAATTGCAGAGGAAGGTAAACTTCCAAACTCATTCTATGAGGCCACCATCACTCTAATACCAAAACCTGACAAAGATGCTACAAAAAAAGAAAACTACAGGCCAATATCACTGATGAACATAGATGCAAAAATACTTAACAAAATTCTAACAATCAGAATCCAACAACACGTTAAAAAGATCATACACCATGACCAAGTGGGCTTTATCCCAGGGATGCAAGGATTCTTCAATATCCACAAATCAATCAATGTAATTCACTACATTAACAAATTGAAAAATAAAAGCCATATGATTATCTCAATAGATGCAGAGAAGGCCTTTGACAAAATTCAACATCCATTTATGATAAAAAACTCTCCATTTATGATAAAGCAGAAATAGAAGGAACCTACCTCAACATAATAAAAGCTATATATGACAAACCCACAGAAAACATTATCCTCAATGGTGAAAAATTGAAAGCATTTCCCCTAAAGTCAGGAACAAGACAAGGGTGCCCACTTTCACCGCTACTATTCAACATAGTTCTGGAAGTTTTGGCCATAGCAATCAAAGCAGAAAAAGAAATAAAAGGAATCCAAATTGGAAAAGAAGAAGTAAAACTCTCACTGTTTGCAGATGACATGATCCTCTACATAGAAAACCTTAAAGATGCCACCAGAAAATTACTAGTGCTAATCAATGAATATAGTAAAGTGGCAGGATATAAAATCAACACACAGAAATCCCTTGCATTCCTATGCACTAATAGTGAGAAAGTAGAAAAATAAATTAAGGAAACAATTCCATTCACCATTGCAACAAAAAGAATAAAATACTTAGGAATATATCTACCTAAAGAAACTAAAGACCTATATATAGAAAATTATGAAACACTGATGAAAGAAATCAAAGAGGACACTAATAGATGGAGAAGTATACCATGTTCCTGGATCAGAAGAATCAATATAGTGAAACTGAGTATACTACCCAAAGCAATCTACAGATTCAATGCAATCCCTATCAAGCTACCAGCGGTATTTTTCACAGAGCTAGAACAAATAATTTCAAGATTTGTATGGAAATACAGAAAACCTCGAATAGCCAAAGCAATCTTGAGAAAGAAGAATGGAACTGGAGGAATCAACTTGCCTGACTTCAAGCTCTACCACAAAGCCACAGTCATCAAGTCAGTATGGTACTGAAACAAAGACAGAAATATAGATCAATGGAACAAAATAGAAAGCCCAGAGATAAATCCACACATATATGGACACTTTATCTTTGATAAAGGAGGCAAGAATATACAATGGAGTAAAGACAATCTCTTTAACAAGTGGTACTGGGAAAATTGGTCAACAACTTGTAAAAGAATGAAACTAGATCACTTTCTAACACCACACACAAAAATAAACTCAAAATGGATTAAAGATCTAAATGTAAGACCAGAAACTATAAAACTCCTCGAGGAGAACATAGGCAAAACACTCTCTGACATAAATCACAGCAGGATCCTCTATGATCCACCCCCCAGAATTCTGGAAATTAAAGCAAAAATAAACAAATGGGATCTAATTAAAATTAAAAGCTTCTGCACAACAAAGGAAAATATAAGCAAGGTGAAAAGACAGCCTTCTGAATGGGAGAAAATAATAGCAAATGAAGCAACTGACAAACAACTAATCTCAAAAATATACAAGCAACTTATGCAGCTCAATTCCAGAAAAATAAATGACCCAATCAAAAAATGGGCCAAAGACCTAAATAGACATTTCTCCAAAGAAGACATACGGATGGCTAACAAACACATGTAAAGATGCTCAACATCACTCATTATCAGAGAAATGCAAATCAAAACCACAATGAGGTACCATTTCACACCAGTCAGAATAGCTGCTGCTGCTATTGCTGCTAAGTCGCTTCAGTCGTGTCTGACTCTGTGCAACCCTATGACAGCAGCCCACCAGGCTTCCCCCTCCCTGGGATTCTCCAGGCAAGAACACTGGAGTGGGCTGCCATTTCCTTCTCCAATGCATGAAAGTGAAGTCACTCAGTCGTGTCCGACTCTTAGCGACCCCATGGACTTCAACATACCAGGCTCCTCTGTCCAGTCAGAATGGCAGTGATCCGAAAGTCTACAAGCAATAAATGCTGGAGATGGTGTGGAGAAAAGGGAAGCCTCTTTTGGTGGGAATGCAAACTAGTACAGCCACTATGGATAACAGTGTGGAGATTCCTTAAAAAATTGCAAATAGAACTGTTTTATGGCCCACCAATCCCACTGCTGGGCATACACACCGAGGGAAACCAGAATTTAAAGAGACAGGTGTACCCCAATGTTCATTGCAGCACTGTTTATAATAGCCAGGACATGGAAGCAATCTAGATATCCATCAGCAGATGAATGGATAAGAAAGTTTGGTACATATACACAATGGAGTATTACTCAGCCATTAAAAAGAATACATTTGAATCACTTCTAATGAGGTGGATGAAACTGGAGCCTATTATACAGAGTGAAGTAAGACAGAAAGAAAAACACCAATACTGTATCCTAACACATATATAAGAATTTAGAAAGATGGTAATGATAACCCTCTATGGGAGCCAGCAAAAGAGACACAGATGTATAGAACGAACTTTTGGACTCTGTGTGAGAGAGAAAGGGTGGGATGATTTGGGAGAATGGCATTGAAACATGTATACTATCAGGTAAGAAATGAATTGCCAGTCTGTGTTTGATGCAGGATGCTTGGGGCTGGTGCACTGAGACAACCTGGAGGGATGGCACAGGGAGGGAAAAAGGAGGGAGGTTCAGGATGGGGAACACGTGTATACCTGTGGCAGATTCATGCTGATGTATGGCAAAACCAATACAATGTTGCAAAGTAATTAACCTCCAAAAAAAAAAAAAAAAAAAACCTACCTCTGTTTCATTGTCTAAGCTAAAGCCTTTCACTGTGTGGATCATAACAAACTGTGGAAAGCTCTTAAAGAGAGAATACCAGACCATCTTACCTGTCTCCTAGGAAACCTGTATGCTGCTCAAGAAGCAATAGTTGGAACCCTGTATGAAATAACTGACTGGTTCAGGATTGAGAAAGGAGCTCAACAAGACTGTTTATTGACATCTTGTTTATTTAACCTATATGCTGAATACATCATGCAAAATGTCAGGCTGGATGAATTACAAGCTGGAATCAAGATTTCTGGGAGAAATATCAACAACCTCAGATATTCAGATGATATCATTGTAATGGCAGAAAGCAAAGAGGAACTAAAGAACGTCTTGATGAGGGTGAAGGATGAGAGTGAAAATGCTAGCTTAAAACTCAATATTAAAAAATAAACTGACATCATGGCACCCAGTCTCATCACTTCATGGCAAATAGAAGAGGAAAATATGGAAACAGTGACAGATTTCCTCTTCTGGGGCTCTAAAATCACTGCAGAGATGACTGCAGACATGAAATTAAAAGACAATTTCTTCTTAGCAGGAAATTGATGACAAACCTAGACAGTGTGTTAAAAAGCAGACACTACTTTGCTGACAGGGATGTGTATAGAAAAGGATATGGTCTTTCCAGGAGTTATGAACAGATGTGAGAGTTGGACAATAAAGAAGGCAGAGGGCTGAAGAATTGATGCTTTTGAACTGTAGTGCTGGAGAAGACTCTTGGATCAAACAAGTCAATATTAGAATAAATCAAAATTGAATACACTTTGGAAGGACTGATGCTGAAGCTGAACCTCCAATAACTTGGCCACCTGATACAAAGAACAAATTCAATGGAAAAGACCCTGGTGCTGGGAAAAATTGAAGGCAGAATGAGAAGAAGGCAGCAGAGGATGAGATGGTTAAATAGCATCACTGGTTCAATGGACTTGAATCTGAGCAAACTCCGAGAGACAGTGAAGGACAGGGAAGACCGGTGTGCTGCAGTTCATGGGGTTGCAGAGAGTCAGGCATGGCTTAGTGACTGAACAACAACAAATACACACACATACACACATATATATAACATATTTTTCAAGTAAATGTATAAAACTTACGTAACTTCCCTATGCAGTTTGCTACATTATTAGCATATAAGATAAAAGAAAAGCACTTAGAAAGATGAAAATAAGTAATATTTTTGGTACAGTATGGAGTAGAGCAGCATCAGCAGAGTTTTTCCATTAAGGGGTGGTTGGGAAATATATTATGTTCTGTTGGACAAATGGTCTGTGGTCACAACTACTGAAGTTTTCTCTTACAGTGAGAAGACACCAACAGATAAATGAATACATGTGACTTTGTTCCAATTATACTTAATTTATATAAGTAGGTGGCTAGCAGGCTTTAGTCCGGAACAATAGTTTTCTGACCTTTGAAGTAGAGGATAAAGCAAACTAGGTAGGAAAAAATCTTACAGGCTATAACAGTGGGTGATTTTACTAAGCTGAAGGGAAATCTAAGCCTCCATTTCTTTTTTTTTAAAGCATTATTCATTTATTTGGCTGTGCCGGGTCTTAATTGTGGCATGTGGGATCTAGTTCCCTGACCAGGGATTGAACCCTGGCCTCCTGCATTGGGAGTGGGAGTCCTAGCCACTGGCCTAGCAGGGAAGTCCTAAGTCTCCATTTCAATTAAAAATGTCTTTATATGTGAAATGTATACATAGAGATCAATAGTATATGTAATGGTTACAGGCATGCCTCAGATAATTGCAATTTCAGTTCAGATCACTGCAATACATTGAGTGTTGTGGTAAAGCAAGTCACATGAATTTTTGATTTCCCAGTATATTTAAAAGTTATAGGCATACTATCCATAGTCTATCAAGGGTATAATAGCATTATGTCTAAAAGAGAAATGAAAATTTATTTAAAAAACACTTATTGTTAATAAAATGTCAACCATGATCTGGGATAATTTTTTTGCAATAGTAAAAGCTCAAATACCATTGATCACAGATCATCATAGCAAGGATAATAATGAAAAAGTTTAAAATACTGAGACAATTAACAAAATGTGGCACAGAGACACAAGGTGAACAAATGCTGTTGGGAAGTGGTGCCAGTAGACTTGGTGGATGCAGGATTGGCATGAAACTTCAGTTTATTATAAAACAATCAAAATATCTGGAAAGTGAAGTAAAACAAGCTTTGTCTGTGTATGCCTGAAGTGATGTTCACTAAATGCTAAGATTAATTATTTCAGTTTGTGGTATTTACAGGTTTTATTTGTCATATATATATAAAATAGTAATTCAATGGCTTTAGTTCTTGAGGTTTTGGGATTTTTTTGTTTTCTCATCAGTTTTATAAATCTTATTTATTTCAAAATAAGATCAACTATTTTTATTTTTACCTAAATTGAATGTTAAATACTGGAATAAATAGCCTATTGAGGCTCTAGTTACTACATATTAAGTAAGTTTTTCTTTTATATCTGTTGAAAGACATCATTAATAATTTCAAATAAGAATTCATATATTATTAAAATATGTCATTTTAGACTGACATATGTGGAATGCAATGTTAAAATGGGGATGGTCTTGATCCCTGTCTCCAAGCCAGGCTTCAGCAATATATGAACCGTGAACTTCCAGATGTTCAAGCTGGTTTTAGAAAAGGCAGAGGAACCAGAGATCAAATTGCCAACATCCGCTGGATCATGGAAAAAGCAAAAGACTTCCAGAAAAACATCTATTTCTGCTTTCTTGACTATGCCAAAGCTTTTGACTGTGTGGATCACAATAAATGGTGGAAAATTCTGAAAGAAATGGGAATACCAGACCACCTGATTTGCCTCTTGAGAAACCTGTATGCAGGTCAGGAAACAACAGTTAGAATGGGACATGGAACAACAGACTGGTTCCAAATAGGAAAAGGAGTACGTCAAGGCTATATATTGCCACCCTGCTTATTTAACTTATATGCAGAGTACATCATGAGAAACACTGGGCTGGAAGAAGCACAAGCTGGAATCAAGATTGCCAAGAGAAATATCAATCACCTCAGATATGCAGATGACACTATTCTTATGGCAGAAAGTGAAGAAGAACTAAAGAGCCTCTTGATGAAAGTGAAAGAGGAGAGTGAAAAAGTTGGCTTCAAGCTCAACATTCAGAAAATGAAGATCATGGCAACCGGTCCCATCACTTCATGGGAAATAGATGCAGAAACTGTGGAAACAGTGTCAGACTTTAATTTTTGGGGCTCCAAAATCATTGCAGATGGTGATTGCAGCCATGAAATTAAAAGACGTTTACTCCTTGGAGGGAAAGTTTTATATTTTATAAATAGCAAAAACAGTAAATGTCAATAGTAAAGTAATATGTGGTATTATTTACTCACTGGAATGCTTTATACTTAATAGTTTTATAATATAAAGTGGTATTTCCCTGTCATCAGTGGATCTGTGCTTTTATTTATTTCACAAGTCATCACCTTGGGTAGTCCCTTATGTGTGCCTCTGTTATAAGAGATATTTATTTTGAAGCTAGTATTTTGAGTCTTGTCTAAAGCTTTGAAAGAGAGAGAAAATCACCATTAGTCTGTGAAGGAAATACAAAGTTTATGCACTGCCCTATGCATTTTTCTTTTCTGAGCCACCAATCTTATTTTAGTTTTTGGTATGTTTCTTTAGAAAGCAGAAAAGGACATTTACTATAATCCTTGTTTTCACCAGCAAAAAAGGATTGTATTTGTAACAATACAAAATGACTTAGTTTACAAAGTTAGCATCCTTGAACCTGTTTACATAGAACACTTCACTGACAGTTACTAAGTTATTTTATTACCTATGTCACAAAATCCTAGCAGTCCCCTCAGCCTCTCCCTATCACAATGGAGACACTGAAAGAACTAGAAGTGATTTTAATTTGCAGCTCCTAGATGTGAGAAGAGAATGAATATTAAAATCAAGTGTTAAGCAGTAAAGGCAAATTTATTTTAATTTGTTCTACTTTTCATATTTCTCTATGAAAGTTTTAAAGAAAATATAGTTTTAAAGACATATAGTTTAATGATAGCTAATGTACAAATTAAGTAGTCAAGTTTAGCATTCAAGGAAAATATGAATTGTGACTCAGGTCTATACATAAGTAGCTTAATTCTGACTCACATAAAGTAAAAATATAGGTGTTTCTAATGGGCAGGGAATGCATTAATTTGTAAACCATCAGTCTTATCATTTTATGGAGCCAGGAAAAACAGAGATGGAATCTTACTGACCCTATTAGTCAGTCATTAAGAGAGGAAAAAGATATGGTCAAGAGTCTGTATTGGGTGGTGGTGATATTTCTTGGACAGATCTGGTTTCAGTTCACATTTACAACTACTTAATCCCTATTCTCAAGGGCTTGGTGATTTAGCCACAGCTAACTGTGGTAAGGTTGGAAAATGAAGTCCAGCTGTCCACAAAAAGAGGAGAGAATATAGCCTTGGTGAAGAGCTGGCCAGTCTCTGCTATACAGAATTTAGCATTTAAAATGTGACTATAATTTGGATACTTTTAACATAAAGTCTTCATACAGTTAAAACTATCAGAATGATAATTCTCATATCTATAATTTCACATTTTTTATATTGTAATTCAAAACATTTTATGTTACCAGTTAAAACATAACTGAATGCAGGTTCTGCTACTCACCACTCATGCAGGTTAGATTCTTTGTCACTTTTCCATTGTGTCTGCAGGCCTGTTGCCTCCTCTAGATCATCTCTGGGACCCTGTCTTGCTTGTGTGGTCTGCCTACAGTGGCATGTTCTCTCGCCACCATAGTTCACCTGCACCTGTGGGGTACACCTGTACATTTACTAAGGGGAAGCTGGGGTGAAAGTCAGTCATTCCTTAACTGTTTAATTCTTCATTGCTTCTAATCTAGGAAAGGAATCAGCATGTTAGATAAGGTGTTGTGTATATTCAGAAAACCAGAAATCAGGAGCTAAGTTAAAGGTTGCTTGATTATCTCATTTTTATGATTAAGGTTAAAGGAAAACAGGGAGGAACAAACTGAAAAGGGACAAAGGAGTTGCTTACAAAGCATAGACCTAGATATCATGCCGCTTCTTACTGATGCAAGAAATATAATGTCAAACACAATTTCAGAGCAGATTGAATTTAGCAAAGGCTTTTATAAAAAAACATTTTTTGTGGCTTCATTTTTTTCTCAATCTGGCTTTCTTAGCATTCTATTATTATGTTCTGGTTTGGTTTTGTGATTGTTGCAAAAATGGCCTAAATTATAACAACATAGTTTCAGTTTTGTTAGATAAAAGTGAGTATTTATGTAATGACACCAATCCATTAATATATTTCTATGCTTTAATTAACCAATTTTGTTGCTTTTGTTCAAAGAACTGTGACCAATTAAGTTTATTATGCAGAAGTGTCAGGAGTCTTCAGTCAAAAAGGCAGCTGGAATCTGAAATGCTTATCGCAACGTGCCAATTTAACCTCAAGCAACATGAATAGAGAAATAAAAGCAGGAAATTGATATTATGCACTAAGCAATATTAACTTTGGTATTGATGAGATGTCAGGGATAATGGACATAATCTCAGAGACTTGGGCAATATGACTTTATTGTTTGATTCCATGCTGAAGGTGTTCTGAGACTCACATAGGGATCGTTCTGTCAATCTTCTAGCAGTTTCCATTATTGCAGTGATAGAAGAGCCTTACTCTAGTGGTTGAGGAGATCAAACAGTGAGCTAAAATGTCTCTGTGAAATCTAATACACCTTGCTCAAAATTAGTAACAATTTCTACACATCTTGGCTCTATACACGCAAAACAAAGTGTTCTTCAAACTCCAAAAGGGAAATAAATTTCCCCCCAGTTGTATCTCATGTTCTTTGCTCATATTATACATGGATGAATTATAGGAAAAGAGAAAGACCAGGAGAAAAAAAAAAAATTGTGTGTTTAAATAAATATGCATATAAATGAATATATTGTAGATGTATATGTGTGTGTGTATGTGTGTGTGTGTGTGTGTTGGCCTGGAGACTCAGCAGTAAAGAATTCACCTGCGATAATAACAATAACAATAATAAAGTGTGTGTGTGTGTATTCCTTGCTAAAGTTGTCATCAGTTGATCAGTAAATGTTTAATCAGTGTCTTCTCTAAGCTAGAAACAATGTGAACCCTAGCATATGAACCCTAACATAGATTATGATCTCAAGGAACTTTTATTTATTTCAACAAAGGGAATTATCCATGAATAGATAAGGTCCAGACATAATTAATTGTCTTGAAGAAAAAAATGGAGAATATAGTAGGACCATGTGAGGAGGTGGGGTTTGAACAGGTACTCAGTACTGAGGCTCTGTCCCTGAATCAGCACTCTCCATGATCAATAAGAAGTGAATTGTAATTTGATTGTTCTCTGGAAAATATAGGATGACATAGAAATTAATACAACTCCATCAGGGTAGCTAACTGGTATAGAAAATAAAAGCATGCCTGCTCATATAGAAGTCTTAAGAAGTTAGGAAAATATAGCTGAAAGCTCTCTCACCAATTGTCAGGACCTCTTTCCAATTCTTAGAAATAGACACTTGCAAAACATCTCCCTGTCTTATCATCTCATCTTTAACACATCCATGCTACACAGAATGAAATGAGATTTCAAGAGGGAAAATAGCTTTATCAGCTATGAAAGTCCAAGATCTAAAATTCTAAACCCAGATCCTGTGAATTAAAAACATCTTGCTTTCTTTAAATAGTAATATAATCTAATCTTTGATTTCAAATGTCCTAGCTTAAATCCTGGTTTTATCACTGACTAGTTATTGACTGTGAACTTGAAACATAACCCTTCAATGTCTCATTTCCTCACTTGGATATCAGGGATGATAAAACTTACCTTAAAGTTTTCTTATGGGAATTTGAGAGGTAAATAATGGATAACATACGTAACCTCTTGGCATACCTAGTAGGGAGTAAAATACAACCTGTAAAAGTTATTATGTTTTACATTATAATGACATAAATCATTTTAAATATGCTAATTTTGACAATAAGTTTATATAGCCCAAGCATAAACTGGGTTATATAATATTTTAATGAGAAAAAAATACCAATCTGTATTTGCTGATAGCTTGCTATCAGAATCTGGGTACACAGAGGAATGTGGATTTATTTTTTAAATCTATGGAATGGCCCTTCCAAGTTCCATTAGGAAAAAAAAAGTGAAAAAGTTATCAGTTATCAGTTATCTTTGGCTCTACAATGGAGTAGATTAAGTCAACAACTGCTCCCCATGTCTCATGACTCTGAGCAGCTGGGTGGGCAGCCGGGTGCTCTGGGCAGCTTCCCCAGGCTAAGGATGGAAGCTTTCAGAGTGGCTCTCACACGCAAGGCCTGAAGCTCTGCTTGACTGGCAAATCTTTGCTAGGAAAGTTGTATTCTCAAGTGTCTCAACCTTCCCTGAGACCAGCACAAGTTTGTCCTCGTAGCTGTGGCAGGAATGCAAAAGGGCATACGACATACTACAGATGCGTTTTCACATCTCTGCTCATTTCACACCTGCTAACATTGTATTGGCCAATCATGTCACACAAACAAATGGACCCGAGGGTCCTGAAGGTATTCTATGTCTTTTGAGGGGAGGAGCTGTAACAGCAGAATAAATGGATATGGACACTGAAAAGGTGGAACTGTCTCCACAAGAAGCAAACTTTCTCTTGGGAAAAAGGTGTAAGAAAAACCCATTTTTGTGGTTTAAGGATGGATTTTTTTTTTTTTCTTGGTAGAAGTAAAGTCTAGTATATGGTTGAATATGTGCCGTGGAACCTTGGGAAAGTTATTTAGCCTTTCTGTGGTTTGGTGAAACAGGATAATAATTCAACCCATAACTTAAGGGTTTCTTTTACAAACAAGATAATCCATGGGACAGGCTTCAGACAAGATCTGTGTATAGTAAGTGATCAGTAAAACTTTACTATTATTTGTACCTGATCTCTAAGGAAGAAAATTAACAATTTTACACAAAGTCTAAAAGCCTCCCGAGACAAGGGAAATCCAGGACTCCAGTCTCTGTTTTAACTTTTGAAAGTGGTAGGGTAAATCTTAGAATATTTTGCTGATTACTTTGACTATTCTGTTACTGGCATTTGCATTTAAATTTTAGACTCAGCTTATCAAAATCTGCCAACAACCTAATGACATTTTGAATGATATTCTGTTTTTTTTCAATAAATTCAAAGAAAATTACCATGCTACAACACTGTATATCTTTCAACACATTAACGTGGTATATTTGAGTATTTATTTGGATCTTAATTTCTCTGTGATGCTCTGAAGTTTTCAGTGTAGACATCTTACACATATTTTGTAAATGGAATTATTATTCCATCATTGGAAATTGAATTATTATTTTATTTTTCCATTGTTTAACTATATAAAAATAAAACTGTGTTTTAAAACTTCTAATGCACGTTTTAGAAAGCTTTTTCAAAGATTTCTTAAAATAGTCTACTAAAAAATCTGACTGTTCAAATAATGACAGTTTTAACATTTTCCCTAAAAGTGAATTTTATGTGCTTTTAGAATTATTGAAATGACTAACACCTCCTTTACAATGTCATATAATGTGGGAATACTGGCCATTCTTGTCTTGAGCCTCATATTTGATCGGGAGGAAACTGGTTTTTCACTGTTTGGTGATACCTGTAGTTTATTTATTTATTTATTTTTAGATGCCTTTATTGTTTAAGAAGTTCCCTTTTACCAACTATTTTCTGAGAGTTTTATTATAAATAGATGGTGAATTTCCAAATTCCATTTATGTATCTATTAAATATACAGCCTTGATATACTCCTTTCCTAATTTTGAACCAGTCCATTGTTCCATATCTGATTCTAACTGTTGCTTCTTGAACTGCATACAGGTTTCTCAGGAGGTAGATAGGGTGCTTAGGTAATCCCATCTCTTTAACAGTTTTCCACAGTTTGTTGTGATCTACACAGTAAAAGGGTTTAGCATAGTCAATGAAGCAGAAGTAGATGCTTTTTTGGAAGTCTCTTGCTTTTTCTATGATCCAGTGGATGTTGGCAATTTGATCTCTGTTCCCTCTGCCTTTTCTAAATCCAGCTTGTACATCTGGAAGTTCTCAGTTCACATACTGTTGAAGCTTGGCTTGAAGGATTTTGAGCAATACCTTGGTAGCATGTGAGGGCTTCCCTGATAGCTCAGTTGGTAGAGAATCAGCCTGCAATGCAGAAGACCCCAGTTAGATTCCTGGGTTGGGAAGCTCTTCTGGAGAAGGGATAGGCTACCCATTCCAGTATTCCTGGGCTTTTCTTGTGGCTCACCTGGTAAAGAATCTGCTTTTATGCAGGAAACCTGGTTCAACCCCTGGGTTGTGAAGATCTCCTAGAAAAGGGAAAGGCTACCCACTCCAGTATTCTGGCCTGGAGAATTCCATGGGTTTGAATATAACTCAGTTGGAATTGCATCACCTCCACTAGCTTTGTTCATAGTAATTCTTCCTAAGACCCACTTGACTTCACACACCAGGATGTTTGGTTCTAGGTGGGTCCATGGGGTTGCAAAGAGTTGGACACGACTGAGTGACTTTCACTTCACTTCACTTGGTAGCATGTGAAATGAGTGCAACTGTGTATAGTTTGAATATTCTTTGGCATTGAATTTCTATGGAATTGGATTGAAAGCTGACTTTTTCCAGTATTGTGGCCATTGCTGAGTTTTCCAAATTTGCTGGTATATTGAGTGCAACACTTTAAAGGCATCATCTTTTAGGATTTGAAATAACTCAGCTGGAATTCTATCACTTCCACTAGCTTTGTTCATAGTAATGCTTCCTAAGGCTCACTTGACTTCACACTCCAGGATGTCTGGCTCTAGGTGAGTGATCACACCATAGTTGTCATTCAAGTAGTTAATGACCTTAATGCAGGTCATTAAGACCCTTTTTGTACATTTCTGCATAATGGCTTTACATTATGATAAGAATTTTGGCAGTAGACATAGGACTGATAAGAGTTTTCTATTTCTTTTTGTATAAATTTCTACAGATTTACTCTTTTATTCATTACAGACCCAGGGATTGAACCTAGGTCTCCAGCACTGCAGGCAGATTCTGTACCATCTAAGCCACCAGGGAAGCCCTCACTTATTCATCAGTTCAGTTCAGTAGCTCAATGTCCTAATATTTGTGATCCCATGGACTGCAGCACCCTATCGATCAACTTCCGGAGTTTACCCAAACTCATGTCCATTGAATTGGTGATGCCATCCAACCAATTAATCCTATGTTGTGCCCGTCTCCACCTGCCTTCAATATTTCCTTACATCAGGGTCTTTTCAAATAGGTCAACTCTTCCCATCAGGTGGCCTAAGTATTGGAGGTTATGATTAAACATCAGTCCTTCCAAAGAACACTCAGGACTGTACTCCTTTAGGATGGACTGGTTGGATCTCCTGGCAGTCCAGTGGAAAATCAAGAGCCTGCCCCTACACCACAGATCAAAAGCATCAATTCTTTGGTGCTCAGTTTTCCTTATAGTCCAAATCTTGCATCCATACATGACTACTGGAAAAACCATAGCCTTGACTAGATGGACCTTTGGTGGCAAAGCAATGTCTCTGCTTTTGAATATGCTGTCTATGTTGGTCATAACTGTCTTTTGAAAGAGTAAGAATCTTTTAATTTCATGGCTACAGTCACCATCTTCAGTAATTTTGGAGCCCCCCCAAAATAAAGTCTGCCACTCTTTCCACTGTTTCCCCATCTATCTCCCATGAAGTGATGGGACCAAATGCCATGATCTTCGTTTTCTGAATGTTGAGCTTGAAGCCAACATTTTCACTCCCCTCTCTCAGTTTCATCAAGAGGCTCTTTAGTTCTTCTTTACTTTCTGCCATAAGGGTGGTGTCATCTGCATATCTGAGGTTATTGATATTTGTCCTGGCAATCTTGATTCCAGCTTGTGCTTCATCCAACCCAACGTTTCTCATGATATACTCTGCATATAAGTTAAATAAGCAGGGTGACAATATACAGCCTTGACATACTCCTTTTCCTATTTGGAAACAGTTTGTTGTTCCATGTCCAGTTCTAGTTGTTGCTTCCTGACCTGCATACAGGTTTCTCAAGAGGTAAGTGAGGTGGTCTGATATTCCCATCTCTTTCAGAATTTTCCACAGTTTATTGTGATCCATATAGTCAAAGGCTTTGGCATAGTCAATAAAGCAGAAATAGATGTTTTTCTGGAACTCTCTTGCTTTTTCCATGATCCAGTGTATGTTGGCAATTTGATCTCTGGTTCTTCTGCCTTTTCTAAAATCAGCTTGAACATATGGAAGTTCACGGTCCATATATTGCTGAAGCCTGGCTTGGAGAATTTTAAGCTTTATTTTACTAGCCTTTGAGATGAGTGCAATTGTGCGGTAGTTTGAGCATTCTTTGGTATTACCTTTCTTTGGGGTTGGAAGGAAAACTGACGTTTTCCAGTCCTGTGGCCTCTGCTGAGTTTTCCAAATTTGCTGGCATATTGAGTGCAGCACTTTCACAGCATTTAAAATAGCTCACGTGGAATTCCATCATCTCCATTGGCGTTGTGTGTAGTGGTGCTTTCTAAGGCCCACTTGACTTCACATTCCAGGATATCTGGCTCTGATCAACCATCATGTTTATCTGGGACATGATGCTGGGAGAGATTGGGGGCAGGAGGAGAAGGGGACGACCCAGGATGAGATGGCTGGATGGCATCATGGACTCAATGGACGTGAGTCTGAGTGAACTCCGGGAGTTGGTGATGGACAGGGAGGCCTGGCGTGCTGCGATTCATGGGGTCACAAAGAGTTGGACATGACTGAGCGACTGAACTGAACTGAACTGAACTGAAGATCTTTTTTGTATAGCTCTTCTGTGTATTCTTGTCACCTCTTAATATCTTCTACTTCTGTTAGGTCCATACCATTTCTGTCCTTTATTTAGCCCATCTTTGCATGAAATCTTCCCTTCGTATCTCTAGTCTTTCCCATTCTACTATTTTCCTGCATTTCTTTGCACTAATCACTGAGAAAGGCTTTCTTACCTCTCCTTGCTATTCTTTGGGACTCTTCATTCAAATGGGTATATCTTTCATTTTCTCCTTTGTTTTTCATTTTTATTTTCTTTTCCCAGCTATGTGTAAGGCTTCCTCAGACAGCCATTTCAATTTTTTTCATTTCTTTTTTTGGGCGGTCATCTTAATCCCTGTCTCTTGTCCAATGTCACAAACCTCTGTGTATGGTTCTTCAGGCAGTCTGTCTATCATCTAAGCCCTTAAAACTATTTTTCACTTCCACTGTATAATCATAAGGGATTTGGTTTAGGGGACTTCCCTGGTGGCTCAGAGCCTCTCTACAATGTGGAAGACCCAGGTTCGATCCCTGAGTCGGGAAGATCCCCTGGAGAAGGGAATGGCAATCCACTTCAGTACTATTGCCTAGAGAATCCCATGGACAGAGGAGCCCAGTAGGCTACAGTCCATGGGGTCGCAAAGAGTCGGACACGACTGAGCAGCTTCACTCTTCACTCATACCTGAATGTTCTAGTGGTTTCCCTTTCTTCAATTTCAGTCTGAATGTGGCAATAAGGAGTTCATGGTCTGAGACACAGTCAGCTCCCAGTCTTGGTTTTGCTGACTATATGGTTTCTCCTTCTGGCTTCAAAGAATAAAATCAATCTGATTTCGATGTTGACCATCTGGTGATGTCCATGTGTAGAGTCTTCTCTTGTATTGTTGGAAGAGGGTGTTTGCTATGACCAGTGCATTATCTTGGCAGAACTCTGTTAGCCTCTGCCCTGGTTCATTCTGTACTCCAAGGCCAAATCTGCCTGATACTCCAGGTGTTTCTTGACTTCCTAATTTTGCATTCCAGTCCCCTATAATGAAAAGGACATCTTTTTTGGGTATTAGTTCTAGAAGGTCTTGTAGGTCTTCATAGAACTGTTCCACTTAAGCTTATTCAGTGTTACTGGTCAGTGCATAGACTTGGATTACTGTGATACTGAATGGTAAGCCTTGGAAACAAGCAGAGATCATTCTGTCCTTTTTGAGATTGCATCCAAGTACTGCATTTCCAATTCTTCCATTGACTATGATGGCTCCATTTCCTCTAAGGGATTCTTGCCCATTATAGTAGATATAATGGTCATCTGAGTTCAATTCACCCATTCCAGTCCATTTTAGTTTGCTGATTCCTAAAATGTTGATGTTCACTCTTTTCATCTCCTGTTTGACCACTTCCCATTTGCCTTGATTCATGGACCTAATATTCCAAGTTCCTATGCAATATTGCTCTTTACAGCATTGGACCTTGCTTCTATCACCGGTCCCATCCACAACTGGGTGTTGTTTTTACTTTGGCTCCAACTCTTCATTCTCCACTGATCTCCAGTAGCATATTGGGCACTGACCAACTTGGGGAGTTCATCTTTCAGTTTCCTATCTTTTTGCCTTTCATACTGTTAATGGGGTTCTCAAGGCAAGAATACAGAAGTGACTTGCCTTGCCCTTCTCCAGTGGGCCACATTTTGTCAGAACTATCCTCTATGATCCATCCATCTTGGGTGGCCCTAACACATCATAGCTCATAGTTTCATTGAGTTAAGCTCTGGTTCATGTGATTAAATTGGTTAGTTAAGAAAAGTTAGCTGAATGAATTAAATAGCTAGAAAATATAGTTATGAAAATGTAACATGTTCTTAACATAGCATAAATTTGGTGTTCCCTATCTCCTGGAATTTGTTCCAATTAATGTCCATTGGGTTAGTAATGCTATCTAACCATCTTATCCTATGCAGCCCTCTTCTCCTTTGCCTTCAGTCTTTACCAGAAACAGGGTCTTTTTCTAATGAGTTGGCTGTTTGCTAAGTGGCGAAAATACTGGAGTTTCAGCTTCAGCATTGGTCCTTCCAATGAATATTCAATGTTGATTTCCTTTAGGATTGACTGGTTTAATCTCCCTGCTGTCCAAGGAACTCTCAAGAGTCTTCTCCAGCACCACTGTTCGAAAGCATTATTTCTTCATTGCTCAATCTTCTTTATCCATACATGACTCTTGGAAAAACCATAGCTTTGATTATATGTGCCCTTGTCTGCAATGTAACATCTCTGATTTTTATAAGCTGTCTGGGTTTGTCATTGCTTTCTTTCCAAGGAGCAAGCGTCTTTTAATTTCATGGCTGTAGTCACCATCTGCTGTGATTTTGGAGCTCTAGAAAACATATTTCATGGTGATTTTTGCATCTGTAGGAAGAACTTTCATAACTTCTGAATACATTTTAGCTATTATATATTAAAATGTTGCTTCTCTTCCATTGTTTGATTTTCTTTGATTTCAGCAAGTTGCCCTTTATTAATTTTGCTTCCTTCTAATTTTTCCACCGTTTTATTTATCGTCTCATTCTAGGTTTTTTCCCCCTGAATTAGGTTTCATTTCCTCAACTGTGTGTTAATTTGTCTTACACAATGTTAAAAATATTTACTTCCACTGAATTTAAAATATTTGTTTTATTTATAGAATT
>SJYQ01006014.1:110152-122448 GCA_006410935.1 Redunca redunca | reverse complement strand
TATGTATGTATGTATGTATATATGAAATATTTGGAGAAAAGAATTGTGCCACAGAGTGTTAAGCAATTTCTTGGAAGATGATAATGTGTCAGAATAATGTGGCAAAGATTTTCTGACTAAAAATAGAGAAATGAACTTATTACAGTAAGGATAGCCATGTTTTTGTACATTTTCTATTCCTATCTAGCCCTCAGTCCTTACAATCATTTTCTCTGCCACACCTAGTCTGATCTCAGTATTTAAATGTTTGTCTGTATTATGCTATTGTGCACTTGTTTTTAAGGACAAACATCCTCTTAAAGCTCAGTTCCAATGCAGAGGTGGTTTATTATGACCTAGTAGAATTCTTAAACAAAAGAAAAAAAATACTAATAAAATGTACAGAATTGCAATTAAACATTTTTAAAGCACTGTTTTTTATCATTTTCTGCTTCTTTTGAGAAAATTTAATTTCCTATTTCAAAGTTTTAAATGACTATTTTAAATGCAAATCATAATCAAAGTTATTATACATATATCTGTACATACATGTAGGAACAATTAAAGTGAAAGTCACTCAGTTGTTTCTGACTGTTTGGCACCCCATGGACTATAGAATCCATGAAATCCTCCAGGCCAGAACACTGAAGTGGGTAGCCTTTCCTTTCTCCAAGGGATCTTCCCAACCCAGGGATTGAACTCAAGTCTCCCACATCGCAAATGGATTTCTTACCAGCTGAGCCACAAGGGAAGCCCAGGAAATATTAAAGCATGGCATCAAATTAACATAGGAAAAAGATAAAAGCAACTAAAGCATTTAAAAAAAAAAAAAAGATGTCCAGATCTAAAGACAATGATCTGGCAGAGGCATCAACATAGACAATTACTTTATATTAAAATAACATAGATAACTAGGTTTTAGTAAATTTACTGAGGAAGGAATGATTGTTAATGTCCCCAATAATCTAAAACCAGTGTACAGGTTTAATTTCTTAAGACTATCTGTGCAGTTTAAATGTCCTGGATTCATTAGCATTGCTCTTTATGACAGGAGAAGCATATGAATCAGTCAAGAGCATTAAGCATATTTATACTATAGTATCATTAAATGATGACTAAAATAAATGATAATGATTCACAGTGTATCAAGCCCTTCCACATTTAGATGTTTATTCATTATGATCATTGTTATTATTGTTTACCTTTAATGCTCATGATAAAATTTTAGAATTTTTTCCCTACTGATGATAATGATGGTTGAGTCTGTCTTATTTATTTTTTCTCGAACTATGCCTGGTATCTGACATAATCAAATGTTGGGAGATGATAAGTTTATTGACAGAGCACTGGTTTTTTTGTTTTTTTCAAGCTATAACATCCATTGTAATTTTTTATCATTTGCCTATTATTTTTCAATTTACTCTGAACTTACAAAGTTCACTCAAACTCTCAATTTATTCTATGGTCAGCTATGTTGGTACGTATGTAAGGATGTTATACAGCATAATTAATTGTGACACAAAGAAGGAAAAGAAAAATTGATCACATTTTGGAATGTGTTGGCACTAGCCAGGAAGGACTTAACATTTTCCTCATCTTGAGTAATGTAAAAATAAATTTCTTTGACTTTCCACCTCACAACAATGCTGTCTATTATGCTTTTTATTAGTCACCATTTCACATAACAAATAATACTGCTGCTTTTCCATAGCTTTATCAAATACTTTAGATGTTATTTAGTATCATACAGAGTTGCCTCATGTACTGGTCAGCATTTCCAACTCCTTTATCTGAAAGTGTAGTATTTTTCATTCATTAACATTGAACTCACAGTCAACAGTATACTTGAAAGAAACTTATCTAACTCACATTTTCTTTCCCTCCTAAGCCATCCTGCTCTTGCAACACTAGAGAACACTTCATCACTATATTTGGGGACTATTTTAAACATAGAAATCATTCAAGAAGCCCCACAAACGTGTGTGAAACATCAGTAAATAGACTGAAAATAGGACACTTCTTTACAATATGAAATGGAAATGATCAGACATAGTGCTGCTTTGTTGGATTTCAGCTGTGAAGCTGTGGATCACAACTCACATATTTTGCTCCTCTGCATATGTCTGCAAATGACCACAAAAGCCTGGAAGTAATTGTCTTGAGTTAAGTATATGCAGGTCAGGAAGCAACAGTTAGAACCAGACATAGAACAACAGACTGGTTCCAAATAGGAAAACGAGTATGTCAAGGCTGTATATTGTCACCCTGCTTATTTAACTTATATGCATAATACATCATGACAAATGCTGGGCTGGAAGAAACACAAGCTGGAGTCAAGATTGCCGGGAGAAATATGAATAACCTCAGATATGCAAATGACACCACCCTTATGGCAGAAAGTGAAGAGGAACTAAAAAGCCTCTTGATGAAAGTAAAAGAGGAGTGAAAAAGTTGGCTTAAAGCCCAACATTCAGAAAACTAAGATCATGGCATCTGGTCCCATCACTTCATGGGAAATAGATGAGGAAACAGTGGAAACAGTGTCAGACTTTATTTTGGGGGGCTTCAAAATCACTGCAGATGGTGACTGCAGCCATGAAATTAAAAGACGCTTACTCCTTGGAAGAAAAGTTATGACCAACCTAGATAGTATATTCAAAAGCAGAGACATTACTTTGCCAACAAAGGTCCATCTAGTCAAGGCTATAGTTTTTCCAGTAGTCATGTATGGATGTGAGAGTTGGATTGTAAGGAAAGCTGAGCACCGAAGAATTGATGCTTTTGAACTGTGCTGTTGGAGAAGACTCTTTAGAGTCCCTTGGACTGCAAGGAGATCCAACCAGTCCATTCTAAAGGAGATCAGTCCTGTGTGTTCTTCGGAAGGACTGATGCTAAAGCTGAAACTCCGGTACTTTGCCCACCTCATGAGAAGGGTTGACTCATTGGAAAAGACTCTGATGCTGGGAGGGATTGGGGGCAGGATGAGAAGGGGACAGCAGAGGATGAGATGGCTGGATGGCATCACTGACTCAATGGACGTGAATTTGGGTGAACTCTGGGAGTTGGTGATGGACATGGAGGCCTGGCGTGCTGCAATTCATAGGATCGCAAAGAGTCGGACACGACTGAGCAACTGAACTGAACTAAACTGAATAACTTTCAGAGAGCAGGTGAATCTGTGAATATTGAAGGTCTGCTTTAATTTGATTAGACTGGAAGCCTAGGTCAAATAATACTTTTTTTTTAAAGTTTGTTTATTTATTGGAGAGCATTCATTTCACAACACTGTGGTGGCCCCTGCCACACATTGACACGAATTAAAGAGTACATCAATTCGATTTGTTCTCTGTAATCAGTAATACGAACTCATGCCTTATTGTACATTGTTCCTGTAAGACAGCTTCTGTTCTCAAAGTCTTTTTTTCAAATTAATTAAAATATCATCTAAATGAAACAGTGCAACATTTTGGCATTTTTAATACAGAATTTCAGCCACATATTCAATTTAACAGGGAGAGAAAAAAAATACTGGTATTTTGTTTTCATTTTCATTAATTAAGATTATTTTGGCATCTGGTCCCATCACTTCATGGGAAATAGATAGGGAAACAGTGGAAACAGTGTCAGGCTTTATTTTGGGGGGCTCCAAAATCACTGCAGATGGTGACTGCAGCCATGAAATTAAAAGACACTTACTCCTTGGAAGGAAAGTTATGACTAACCTAGATAGCATATTCAAAAGCAGAGACATTACTTTGCCAACAAAGATCCGTCTAGTCAAGGCTATCGTTTTTCCAGTGGTCATGTATGGATGTGAGTTGGACTGTGAAGAAAGCTGAGCACTGAAGAATTGATGCTTTTGAACTGTGGTGTTGGAGAATACTCTTGAGAGTCCCTTGGACTGCAAGGAAGGATTGGGGGCAGGAGGAGAAGGGGACGACAGAGGATGAGATGGCTGGATGGCATCACTGACTCGATGGACGTGAGTCTGAGTGAACTCCGGGAGTTGGTGATGGACAGGGAGGCTTGGCGTCCTGCGATTCATGGGGTTGCAAAGAGTCGGACACGACTGAGTGACTGAACTGAATTGAACTGAACTGACATTTTGTAAAATTCTCCTTTTGTAGTTTATATCTCTGAGAGTTTGACAAAGTTATACAATCATGTGAACATTATCACAATCAAGATTATGGCAGAGCTCCAACACCATAAAAGGAAAAATTTGCCCATCTCAGGTTTATTTAACTATCTCCTCTACAGTCCCAAGTATAGATTTATTTTCTGTCTGTTTGAATTTTCCTTTTCTAGGTGTCATACAAATGGAATCATAAGGTACATGGCTTTTTCATTCTGACCATCTTCACTTAGTATTATTTATCTGTGATTCATGTTTAGCAATAAATCATTCTTTTAAATTGCTAGGTATTATTTTCTTGTGTGGATGTATGTTGGTTTTATTAATTACTTCAGTAAAGGATATTTGAATGTGGGATATTTACAAGCAAAATATCTATAAACACTCATGTACAAGTCTTTGCAAAAGTATATATTTTCTTTTCACTTGAGTACAAATACCTAGAAGTGAAATTGCTGGATATGATTAACATACTTCTGAGTAAAACCCATTTGATCATGATGTATAATTCTTTTTATACATTATATGTGAGATTGGATTGCTAATACTTTTTAAAGGACTTTTGCATCTATGTTCATGACAGATACTGGTCTGTATTTTCCTTTTCTTGTAATTTGTTTTTTTCTGGCTTTGATATTAGGGTAATGTTGACCTCATAGAATTAGGAAGTATTCCCTCTGCTTCTGTCTTCTGAAAGTGACCGTAGAGGATTGAAATTATTTCTTCCTTAAATATTTGGTAGAATTTACCAGTGAACTCACCTGGATCTGATGCTTTCTGTTTGGAAGGTAATTAATTATTGATTTAATTTCTTTAAAAGGTAAAGGCCGATTCACATGTGTTGCTTTTTCTTGTGTGAATTTTGACAGATTGTATCTTTCAAGTAATTGGTCCAGTTCATCTAATCTACCAAAACTGGGGGCATAGAATTATTCATAATACCCTTTTATTACCTTTTTAGTGTCTATAGGATCTGTATTTTCCGTCTCTCTAAACAGCTTTATGTAACATTTTTTGCAAGGCGGGTCTTTTGGAAACAAATTTACTCATTTTTTGTTCATTTTAAAAAGTCTTTATTTCTTCTTCATTTTTGAAGGATAACTTTATAGACCATAGAATAAGATGTTGGATTTTCTTCCTCTCAGTACTTGAAATATTTCAGAATATTTTTTCTTGCCTACATGATTTCTGCAGAGAAGTCAGTATTATTGTTGTTTCTTTATAGATAAAGTGATTTTGTTTTTGTTTTTTTTCTTTGCCTTTATCCTGCTTGGCATTATGTAGGCTCATTGAAGCTATGATTTGTTGTTTGACATTAACTGGGGTGGGGGGGGATTCTCAGTTACTGTTGTTTCAAATATGTCTTCTGTACTTTTCTCTCTTTCTTCTCCTGTTATTGCCATTCTGTGTATCTTACTATTTTTGTATTTGCTCCATACTCCTTGGACATTCTGTTGTTTTTTCCATGTTTTATTTTTTCCCTCTGCTTTTCTGCTTTGAAGGTTTCTTTTGATGTAAACTCAAGCTCATAGGTGCCTTCTTCAACTGTTTCCAGTCTACTAATAATCTCATCAAAGAAATTCATTTCTATTTCAGTGTTTGTGATCTCTAGCATTTCCCCTTGGTTTTTAGGATTTCTATCTTCCTGATTACATTGCCCAGCTGTTCTTATATGTCTGCTTTATCCATTAAGGCCCTTAGAATAGTAATCATTAATGTTTAAACTTCCAGTCTGACAATGCCATGTCTAGTTCTGATACTTGCTGTGTCTCATCAAGTTGTATTATTTGCCTTTCAGTATGCCTACTAATGTTTTCTTGATAGAAGAAAAAGATACTGCTGTAAACAGGCATTTAATATTGTGGTGGTGGAGGTGAATTTCTAGTCTTTAGATTGGTCTTTTTATGCTTCTATGCCTCTGCTCTGTGAATTGAGCACATGCTTCCCAGTTTCTTTCCACTTCCACCCCCGTTAGGTGGAACAGAGGGGTTAGAGTGGTTTGGAGTTACAAATTTCCCTTCTATGCAGGAAGCTGACACTGGCACCCAAGCCAATTAGACTGATAAAATCCCACGTTGTGTTCTGGTTAAATAGTATTTCTTGATGGATACCTTGTTGAGAACAGAATGCTCTGATGAACTTCAAAATGGTACCATTTCCCTTCCCATGATGTGAAGCATCAGGGGACTTTTCTCCAATTTCTCTGACAAGGTTCTCCAAAGTTATTGTGAGAACCTTGTCAAGGTTCTGACACAAATTTATGGGGACCACTGATTATTAGGACTCTGTATAATTTGATCACTTAGCGGTAAAGAATCCACCTGCCAATGTAGGAGACCTGGGCTCAATCCCTGGGTCAGGTAGATCCCCTGGAGAGGGAAATGGCAACCCACTCCAGTATTCTTGCCTGGAGAAGCCCATGGACAAAGGAGCCTGGTGGACCACAGTCCATGTGGTTGCAAAGAGTTGGACATGATTTAGGGACTAAATAGCAACAAATATAATTTGTAACTCAGTCTATACACACTGAGCCTCCAGGAATTCATCAGATATGATTCAGGTTTTCCTTTCTTGGCACCTGTTCCCATGGCAGTCTCTCTTCATGAGTGTCTGCTCAGGTAAGCTGTCAACTGTTTGTCTCTATAGTCTAGGAGGCTGTGGTTTCCTTTGAGTCCTCAATTATAAACAGGTCCAAGAACAGTTGATTTATCAGACTGGTCAGCTTTTTATTTGAAGTTAGGGAGGAGGAATAACTTCCAAGCTGTCTGTGTGCAAAACTAGTAACTTCCATGAAAATCCTTTTAAACTTTATTGTAAGGTGCGTGTGTGTGTGTGCCTAAGTATAATAAACATAGATTTTGTTTTCCTCCTATGTCTGATTATTCAAGTTTATAAATATTCATATGTCTGTTTCTCTGTAGATAATTGCATGTGCTACTCTGTTGCCTTGTAATTTTTTAAAAGAAAATTTAAGCTGTGCACACTCTCCTGGGAAATTATTTTGAAGAGTCTTCAGGTTTTAGTTT
Organism: Redunca redunca; assembly: GCA_006410935.1. Classification (NCBI taxonomy): domain Eukaryota; kingdom Metazoa; phylum Chordata; class Mammalia; order Artiodactyla; family Bovidae; genus Redunca; species Redunca redunca. The sequence continues at coordinate 115,308 of SJYQ01006014.1, read as the reverse complement.
TAAGATAATTTCCACCATAAAGGATTACTCTTTGATATGCCAGGCACCAGGGAGTATTACCTTTCGAGTATTTTATACTTAACTCAGAATTTGTATTTTTAACACCTGGGTTATATAAATTTGATCTGCAAGTGCAGGTGAGGATGAGTTTTTTCCTTTAACGTCTCAGATGCTCATTTTGCTTTCTAACTTTGTTGACTACCATGCTAACTTTAATATCAGTTCTCTTTGTGTAGGGGCTCAAGAAAATATGTTTCATCAAGCATCAAAAGTGTTTCCTTTTGATGTGTCTCCTTTATTTGGTAGGGTCATCCACCTTGTGGCGGTACTGGACTTTATCAATGTCTCTTATTTTAGACAAAGCCAAGAAAGCTAAAGTTCGGTTTTTATAAGACTTGGTAAATATCATCAAAATAATATCTGCTTCTCTGAGTTACTCTTTCACTGAAATTTTAACTTGATATTTTCCAACTGTCTGTCAAGAACTTTGATATTTTTGAGGATATTTTTGGTAGTTCATTTGGTTCAATTTTTGGTCAGAGGGTCAGAGTGGATATCTGAATAGCTCTGCTGCTAGAATCTCCCTTCTGAAGATTGATTCCTTTTTACCTTGTACACTGAGAAGCATATGCTTTGACTATATCAATAAAGTTTCCAGATTCTTTATACTGTTTCTGAAAGTGTTTTGCTTTTGGACATTTTTCTCTGGTTTTCCAAAATTCCTGTATTATTATATTCTAATATTTCTTATGTTGGCATTATGTTGGTATTCTGTTCATTAGAGGCCATTTTCTGTCTTTCTTGCAGTCCTTTAGGTGAAGCTGAAGTATTGATCCCTTGAAGTGAAGTGAAGTGAAGTCGGTCAGTCGTGTCCGACTCTTTGCGACCCCATGGACTATAGCCTATCAGGCTCCTCTGTTCATGGGATTTTCCAGGCAAGAGTACTGGAGTGGGTTGCCATTTCCTTCTCCAGGGGATCTTCCCTACCCAGGGATCGAACCCCGGTCTCCCGCATTGTGGGCAGACGCTTTATCCTCTAAGCCACCAGAGAAGCCCCTTTACAGTACTCTTAGTATTGTTTTCTTTAGAAGGGTATAAGAGGTATACAAGTTTTGAATTTTTGATTTTTTTCATAAGTACTTAATCTGCTCTCAGATATGCATTGAAAATACCACCACATATAAATACTATATTCAGAATATTTTCTCATTTTGAAGGAATTGCCGCATTATAATTTTGTGAATCTACCTTCCTACATTGCTTATGTCAATCTGATGTCAGTCAGTCACTTGTGTGTTTGCCAGTAGCTTTTCTTTCCTTGTGAGAAGAGAATTCTGTTCTTTTTACTGACTGATGCAGCTATATATGGACAGTTTGAATTTGTTTGATAATTAATCTGTAAAATTAGTTTTGAAATTCCTGCATGGCTTAGATAATGATAATACCATAGTAAATGTCTATGTTCCTTTCTCCTACCTCATATTTATATTTTTCATTTTGTCTTTATGCTCTGCTGTCTAGAAATTTACCTCACAATTGAGAATGTTTTGATTCATCATTACTTTTCTAACTTCTCAAATGGTAAAGAATTTGCCTACAATGCAGGAGACCCAGGTTCAATTGCTGGGTCACTAAAATCCTCTTAAGAAGGGAATGGCTACCCACTCCAATATTCTTGCCTGGAGAATTCCATGGACAGAGAACTCTAGTGGGCTACAGTTCATGGGGTCGCAAAGAGTCAGAGTGAGTGATTTTCACTTCACTTGTTTTTCTATTTTCGGGACTTAGAAATTTGTTAATGATCTTTAATCTGTCTTCTCTAATATACTCATTCAAAGACATAATTTTATTTCAATTTCTGGTTTAGTTGCATCACAAAATTGATATGTCACATTTTTGCTTCCTTAAAAATATTTTCCAATTTATGTTTCATGCCTATGGATTATCTTAAAGTATTTTATATAGTTTTATATTTCCTTGTAATTTTTCAGAATTTACTAACTTCTATATCATTTGAAATATCAGGACTTGCTTTATGACTCTGCTTGTAACCTATTATGGAAAAGTCCATGTGCACTTGAGAATAATATATCAGTGTTTGTTGGGAAATATCATGTAGGTAAGTCATATCTTTTGGTTTGCATTTCCTTTTGGAAGATGCACAGAATAGTTGAATCAGCTTACTTTTCTGAAAGGTTGTTTTGATTTGTTTAGGTCTTCTTTATTTCAGTTTTGTCCTCACTCCTAGGACATAGTTTTTAATCCTTGTGTGTACCCTGATGCCTTGAGTATACACCTTAATCTCATTTTTTCTGGACTCTGAAATGAATTGATCCAAGGTCTTCTAGCTTAGCAGGATTTTAAACTCAAAGTTTATTCCCTTCCCTGCTAAGCAGCCATTTATACAACTGAATATTAGAAATTAGCTTCTGGGGGAACATACAAGCATGTTGAACATAATAATTCATGTTTTTCCTCCATTCTGTAGGGAAATGGAGCCCCAAGTGCTGACTGAAATGACAGCACTCTAAGCCTTTCTAGTAAGAGGCTTATTTACTAGAAGCTCATTCTATTGTGGGCAGCACCAAAAGTCCTTGGTAGCTTTTCAATATTTGTAATTATATTTTGAGTATCTTTCATATACTCTATTATAATAGCAGCTGATACAAGATTCTTTTCCGATGCCAAACCCTCTTATAAACTCTTTAAGAATTAATTCATTTTACCTTTATAAAGACCGGGCCTTTATTTTTCATTTTTATTTTTATTGGAGTTTAGTTTTTTTACAATGTTATGTTAGTTTCTGCTGTATAGCAAGGTGAATCAGCCAGATGTATACATATACCCCCTCTTTGTCACCACAGAGCACTGGGTAGAGTTCCTTGTGCTGTATAGTATGTTCTCAATAGTTACCAATTTTATGTATTATTTATATATACTATACTATATAATATATATAAATAGTATAGTTATCTATTATATATATGTTAATGCCACCCTCCCATTCCATGATATCCCTTCTCTCCCTACTTGTGCCCATATGTTTGCTCTCTGTGTCTGTGTCTCTATATCTACTTTGCAAATAGGTTCATCTGTACCATTTTTTTCTAGATTCCACATCAATGCATTAATATACAATATTTGTTTTTCTCTTTCTGACCTCATTCTATGTGACAGTCTCTGGGTCCATCCTTGTCTCTGTAAGTGGCACAGTTTCTTCAATACTATTGTTATAGTTCTTTTAAGAATAAGGAAACTGAGTCAGAAGCAAAATAATATTTCCAACATCCTAGAACTAGAAATCAGGATCTTGGATTTAAACCTAGTAGTGCACCTCCAGAGCACTCATTCTTCTTTATAATTTATTTATTTTTAATTAGAGGATAATTACAATGTTGTATTGGTTTCTGCCACACATCAACATGAATCAGTCATAGGTATATTTATGTTCCCTCCCTCTTGAACTTCCCTCCCACCCATCCCACTCCTGTAGGTTGTCACAGANATGTTCCCTCCCTCTTGAACTTCCCTCCCACCCATCCCACTCCTGTAGGTCGTCACAGAGGGCCAGGTTGGACTCCTTGCACCATACAGCAAATACCCACTGGCCATCTATTTTACATGTGGTAATGTATATGCTTCATTATTACTTTCCCAATTCATCTCATTTTCTCCCTCCACCAGCATGTCTATAAGTCTGTTCTCTATGTCTGTGTCTCTATTGCTTCCCTGCAAATAAGTTCATCAGTACCTTTTTTCTAGATCTATATATATGCATTAATACCTGATATATATTTTTTTTCTCTTTCTGACTCCACTCTGTATAACAGTCTCTAGTTTCATGTACCTCACTAGAATTGACTCAAATCCATTCATTTTTGTGGCTGAGTAATATTCCATTGTATACATGTACCATAACTTCTTTATCCATTTGGCTGTTGATGGACATCTAGGTTGCTTCCATATTCTGGCTATTGTAAATGGTACTGCAATGAAATTTCAGTAGGTGCAGAACATTCATTCTTAACTACTGTATTTATTTGTCTACCATATAGCCTTGCTAAATATTAAACTGAGTGCCATCAATATCCATGGGTAGTCATGAAGTAACAAAAATAATCTTTCCTGGACTGAAGATAAAGATAATCTTATACTACTGGTGGTTTTATATGAGTGCCTGCCTTTTGTGAATTTAACTTTGTTTTGCAAAAATTTACACTAAAGTCCTAACTCTCTATACATCAGAATGTGTGACCTGATTTGGACAGAGAGTCAAGGAAGATGTAAATAGATAAGATGAGGTCATACTGGGGTAGAGTGAATCCCAACTCTAATATGACTTATGTTCTTATAAGAAGGAGGTCATATGAAGCCAAAGAACACCATAAGGAGAACACCATATGACCTTGAATGATACAGTGGGGTTATGCAGCTGCAAGTCAGGGACTATCTAAGATGGCCATCAAAATCCCAGAAGCTAGAAAGATGTAAGACGTGTTCCTCTGCAGGCTTTGTTTGGAGTTTGTTTTGCTGATAGCTTGATTTTAGAGTTTTAGCTTCCAGAACTGTAAGAAAATACATTCCTGCTGTTTTAAGTCACCCAGTTTATGATACTTTGTTAGGGCAGTCCCAAGAATCTAATACACTAACAATGTATTTATTAAATCTTACTACATGGAGTACATAATTGAATACTCACAACTACTGCTTTGAATCTATTACTTCATGAATCATAATATTCAGAAAAAAAATTGTAGGTTTTAGAAAGAAGACTAAAAAGTGAATTTCTCAAAAACACACCACCAACAAAAAAAATCTGATAATTTTTCTTAAAACATTTATTAGGAAAAAATGCTACTGTAAAGTTAGAATAAGTCATTTCTCCATAATTCTTAAATGTGGAAAAAATAAGGAATTATATAGCTTGGATTCTAATGATATATTTTTTAAAAGTAATGCTTGAAGAAATAAGAAGGAATCCTAAATAATTAAGAGTCTTTGTATTTGAAACTATGTATTTATGATTAAACCATAGCTACTACACAGATGCTTCTGTTCCAAAATTTCTATTTAATGGATACTTTTTTTTTAAGTACACATAGAAACATATACAATGTTTCCTGTAGTTTTCTATAGGAATTGTCTCATTTAAAAAA
>SJYQ01006014.1:70943-102956 GCA_006410935.1 Redunca redunca | reverse complement strand
ATATATTTTTTCCTACTGCAAAGAATAAGCTTGAAACAAATTTCTCTCATTCTCTTTAATTCTAACAACATCTTGTAGCATAAGTGATATGTCCAACTTTTATAATAAATACCTAGATTAAAAGTTTGTCCAAGCAAAAATATGTTCATCTGCATTTTCCCCCCACTGTTGGGATCTTGTCTAAAAAACCTTATAGTCTTGGGTGGTTACTAGATTCATCAGAGCACTCTCTGCAAAGAAGGTTGGACCATATATAAAAATATATATGTCAGATTTTTACACTCCTCTGCTTAGCAGAGTCCAAACTTCACCAGAATGAAATTCTATGCTCTGTTATAGACAATGACCCAGTATAGTTTGGAGTTTGCTACACAATATAGTTTGGACTTTGCTACACAATATAGTTTGATCTTTGGTTACTTTTTCACAAACACGCTGTTCTTTAGCTCTTTTTTGTATAATTATTTCTGCTTAAATATATCCTCCTGATGACTGAGTCCTTCTCATCATTTAAGTCTCAGTGATAATATGACCTATTAAGAAAGATTTTCCCTCATTAACCAAAATAAGATGATTTTTCCCAGTTGATCTCAGTTCTTTTTCATTATAGCACTGCTGCTGCTGCTGCTGCGTTGCCTCAGTCATGTCTGACTCTGTGCGACCCCATAGACGGCAGCCCATTAGGCTCCTCTGTCCCTGGCACTCTCCAGGCAAGAATACTGGAGTTGGTTGCCATTTCCTTCTACAATGCATGAAAGTGAAAAGTGAAAGTGAAGTCCCTCAGTCATGCCCGACTCTTAGCGACCTCATGGACTGCAGCCTACCAGGCTCCTCCGTCCATTATAGCACTAGTTACTATTCAGTATTTGTATTTTGTTTATTTTATTCCATAAAGGCATGCATCATATGTAGTTTGTTCCTTGGTAAAAATAGGCAGTGAAGAGGTTGACAAATAATAGCTTCCCAAGAAATATTTGTTCCATGAGTAAATACATTAATGAATAAAAATCAATACATTAAATAGAAAAATATAGTACATTTCATGAGGATTTTTATATGTATTTGTTGATTCATGAAGTATTACATAATTCATCTTTCTATTTTCTTTCCAAACAGCTTGGAATACCCACTTATTTGTTTCAAAGATGGAAAGTAAAATTAGATCGCTTGGATTTTTAGATTGACCTAGTGTGTTAGTCACTCAGATATGTCTGACTTTACGACCCCATGGACTGTAGCCCACCAGGCTTCTCTGTCCATGGTACTCTCCAGGCAAGAATACTGGAATGGGTTGCCATTCCCTTCTCCAGGGGATCTTACAAATTCAGGGATCAAGTCTGGGTCTCCTGCACTGCAGGTTGATACTTTATCATCTAAGCCACAGTGGAAGCCCTTAGGTTGATTTATACTAAAGATTTATACTAAAAGGAAGACAGGTTTCCTGCAGCGTTTGATTAGTAATAATACATAGTTGACTCGATCATTCTCCTCTACCCTTTCCTCTCAAAGATTCTATTTAAATCCAACTGTTATAAAATGAAATAAGTGAATTGCAATACTATTTTAATGGGGAAGCCATAGTGTGTCTGTTAATTGAAATTTCAAGGTGTGTAAACTTTTTCACTGGGTTCTTAGGGCATTAGCTATTTAAAATATTATTTTCCATTTGATCCATAGAATTTATCAGACTAAAAAATATTTATTACCAGAATAACACCAAAATGGAACTTTTCCTTACTCTTTGTGGTGTCACAGTATGATGAAATGAAAACCACACTGATCTCTTCAGATCTATTATATATTTATTTTGCATATTTTAAAAAATAGCAGATGTGATTGCGAGAACCCATTTACGTTTTATGTACTTTTCTTCACCTCTATAAGTCAAATCTTTAGGAAAAGCAAGGCAGCAAAAAGAACTGTAAGATATTTCATCAGGGTAGCTCTTTAAAGAAAATGTCCTTACATTATAGCCAAATTAAGTTAATCAGCACTGCTGGTTGCCTGCTTTTAAAATCATTGCCAGAGTTAACTGAAAAATCTTGTAATCCTGTGTCGGCTAAGTGTTGACCAGCTCCTTTTTGTTTCTTTTGTTATCCAGAAATCTTGTTTAGATACTTCATTTTTAACTTCAAATCCCATGTTTTCTAAACAGCACTCTAAGCACAAGTTGGATATGTGTGTGCTCAGTCACCCAGTCGTGTCCAACTCTGCAACCCCACAGGCTCCTCTGTCCATGGGATTTCCCAGGCAAGAATACCAGAGTTAGTTGCCATTTCCTCCCCTGAGGGTCTTCTCAAACCAGGGATTGAACCCGCATTCTCCTGCATCTCCTGCATTGCAGGCGGGTTGTTTACCACTGAGCCACTGGAAGCACTATTTCATTTTTGGAGGATCTGATTTAGCTTCTATATGCTATTAAAATAGAAGAGATTTAATTTTTTTCTTTAAGAGAGACACTTATACCATATGAAGGTGACTGACACTTGGGAATATATTCACAGGAATGTATTATTTTAGTTAAGTAGTTGACTGCTCCTGGGCTTCCCTGATAGCTCATTTGGTAAGAATCCGCCTGCAGTGCAGGAGATCCCAATTCAATTCCTGGATCAGGATGATCCCCTTGAGAAGGAATAGGCTCCAGTATTCTTGGGCTTCCCTGGTGGCTCAGCTGCTAAAGAATCCTCCTGCAATGAGGGAGACCTGGGTTTAATCCCTGGGTTGGGAAGATCCCCTGGAGTAGGGAGCAGCTACCCACTCCAGTATTCTGGCCTGGAGAATTCCATGGACTGTATATACCATAACTATCGACTTTCACTTTCACTTTTCAGTTGACTCCTCCAGAGTGAACGTAGCATTTCAACTCCAGCTTTTACTTAATCTGACCACATGGAGCATAATCAATTTTATCATCTTCTGTTTCTTCATAAGATACATATAAATTGAATTATGTCTCCCTTGCATCTAGGATGATGATGCTAAATTTCTTTGGGAGAATTGAGGAGAGTCACACATACTCTCTTTTCAAGGGTCTAATTCTATTGTATAAATTTGGTGAGAAATTTGTAACTCTCTTACACAGTGTGCATCAGGGTGGAACCAGCAACATGTGTATCATCAGAGGATGATAGTAAACGAGAATCTTAAGACCCGGCCCACATGTTCTAAATCAGAATCTGGATTTTAATGAGATCAACAGGAAATCTATATATAATTTTAAGAAGCACTGATGTTTTCTTTAAAACATTAATTTTTTCTTTAAAATATTTTTATTAAAATTTTATCCCATAATTTAGATTTTGTAGGATAGCAATTAAAAAAAGGACAGGGAAAATGCCTTTTCTTAGTTCTACAACATTTGAGGATATCTCTGAAAAATTTGATGCTGGAGCAAAATCCTGTGAAGCTGTCTTTAATTACAGGTACATCTCATTCTATTTCACTTCACTTTATTGCACTTTGCAGGTACTACATTTTTTACAAATTGAGATTTGTAGTAACTCCACATCAAGCTGCTCTATTGGTGACATTTATCTAACAGCATTTGTTCACTTTGCTTTTCTGTGTCATGTTTTGGTAATTCTCATGACACTTCAAACTTTTTCATTATTATTATGTTTTTTATGGTGATCTGTGACCAGTGATCTTTGCTGTTACTAATAAAAAAAAATCATTCACTAAAGGTTCTGATGAATGTTAGTAGTTTTAGCAATGAAGTATTTTTATTTAAGGAGTATGTGTTATATTTAAAGAATAATCCTCTTGCACACTTAAAAGATTATAGTATAGCATAAGAATAACTTTTATATGTACTAAGGAACCAAAAAAATGTGATTCACTTTAATGCACTCTTTAATACAATAGTCAATTTCTTTTGGTGCTCTGGGTCTGAATCAACAATATCTCTGAAGTCTGTCTTTGCATGTCTGACAATTGACAATAGCCATCAGTTGAGAAACAGTTTTATTTTAAATTTATCATACCATAATCCACCGCATTATATTTAATAGTTTGTTCTTTAGCTATGTTTCTCATCTCAGATTTATCATCAGATTTTCTCTCTTCTCAGAGTCTTCTCATTAAGAAGAGGCCAGATGTTGTTTTTTGCTTTTTCATTTTCTCTAAGGAAATATTTTTAGATAGATTATTGAGTTCCTTATTTTTGTTTCATATTTTCACATTACTACAAGTAACATCTTTGCCAAACTCTCTTCTGATACAAAACAAGAAAGATTCCAAGAGACATGCTGGTCTGTGAATATATGAAGATTACTTACACACAAGATGGAAAGTTGGTGCTCCTCAATTCAGTGACAATTTAGCAAGAGAAAGCACTGGCTTAAGTTGTAATAAAAACAATTTGTGTGTACAATTTCCTAGGCATGGGAAAAGTTAATAGGAGGAATGTTTTGGGGAGATGTTACCATGGCTCTGATGGTTAATTCTGTGTCAACTTGACTGAGCTACAGGATGTCCAGTTTGCTGGTTAAGCATTATTTTTGGGTGTATCTTTGAGGTATAAGTGAAAGAGATTAATATTTGAATCAGTGAACTGGACAGGGTGAAACAGATGTTTTGCCACAGACTGGAGAAGCATCATCCAATCAATTAAATATCTAAATAGAACAACAAGGAAGAGGAAGGGAAAAACGAGTTCTCTCTGGCTGACTGTAGAGCTAGGATCAGTCTTCTGTTCCAGGGCTGGGACTTAGAACATCAGCTACCCTGCTTCTCAGACTTTGGACTTGGACTGAACAACACTCCTGGCTTTCTGGAGTCAGATAGAGTGCTCATATTGATTCAGTTGAGTAGCATTAGTGCTATGAAGCTTAAATGTTTTGTTTTGTTTGGCTAATGTAAAGTAGAATTTGAGGATGGGATGATATCAAAAATTCATTTTTCATTCTACAATACTTTGAGCTACTGCTGAACTTAAATTACAGAAGTATTTTTATACTGCTTTATAGCTTCCCTTGCAACATTTAAAAGCTATCTAACTTAATTCCGAGTATAATTGAAATTATACTCATGGCTTGCTTTCATGAGAAACTAAGTAGCTGTTCTATTTGTAATGTGCTTTTGGAACTACCAGTTAGACAAAAAGATTTCTTTTTTAAGAGAGGATTTTGTTCAGAGTGCAATGCTCTTTTTTTTTCTTCTTCTAATTCTGTGTAAAATAATTTAGATTGTGATAGCTCTGTAAATAACTAATATTTATTTGTATCCATCCTCTGATGGTCTGTTTAAGTAAAATTGTATTAAATAATACAGAGTAACTTGGGTATTTATTAATCTTCCTTTAGCAATAATATATTTCTACACATTGTAGAATCTTTTAAATATGAATAAACATAAAACTCATCAACATTTATTGTAAGGACTACCTTTGATATATAATTTTATTTAAATTAAGATCTAAGCAAATGTTGAGGAAACATGAATCACTTCATTACTAATATATGAAAATTATATGTATCTATGAAAATACTGGTTTTTAAACATTAAATATATGCATTTGTGTAAAGAATCGATCTGCAGTGCAGGAGATACAGGAGATGCATATTTGATCCCTGGGTCAGGAAGATCCCCTGGGATAGGAAATGGCACACATTCCAGCATTCTTGCCTGAAAAACCTCAGACAGAGGAGCTTGGAGGGTTACAGCCACTGGGGTTGCAAAGAGTGAGACATGACTAAGTGACTGGACACAGACCCTTAAACACATACACATATGTGTGTTTATGTGTTTTCTAGAAAGAGGGGAAGATCCATTTCAGGTGAAACCAAATGTGGGACCGACTGAAAATATAAGAAACTGGCTAGTTTTGATGGAAATTTCAGAGGAAACTCTCACCCTACTCCTCTCCCAGTTTGCTGTTACACTCACTAACCCATGGGTGTCCACTGAATTCTCTCCTGAGAGTCACATTTCTCACCCTCCTTAGAGTATTCTATGTGCCATAATACTTTTATATGTCCTTTGTAAAACCATGAAAAGCCATAATTCCATTAGTGCCTCTGATTTCGTGAAGCTGAAAGTACAATTCTGTTAACGAACTTTAAAGCAAATTCTCTCATGTTCATGTTTGTGGTGGCAGTGAGAGACATTGCATCTGGCTCCATGAACAAGAAAGAATTTTAAATAATCTATTCCTTTATAGTTACTCATTATCAATAGATAGATTATCTAAAAATGTTTCATGTGTGCTCCTAACTGCTCGCCTACCAATGAAATGGATAATTTCCTTCCTGTCCTTTCTAGGGCTTTTTGGTACCATCTCTGCCATTCCTCTTGCCTAACACTGGGAAACTCTGAAATATCTACTTTTATCATCTCTCCATTGGATCTTCCAATATGCAAATAAAGTCTCTAATGTTTCACATCTATTTGTATTGTTTCCCATGTGTAGAAAAATCTAAAGTGCTGTTTGGTACTCCTAGTCTGTTGTAACAGTTTTGGTTGTTAAGTTTTAATACCTCTGTCCTATGGAGAAGTATTAGAGAAAGAAATTAGCAGCCTTTTTATCCTTCTGTATTTAAAATAATCTTTTTACTCTGTGACTGACCGATTACTTCTAGCTGTATACTGTTCTTGTCTCCTCTCTCTCCATGTAGTGTATCTTCTGTCCTGTTACAGGTCTTCAGAAATGGTAAAAACTTACACTCTGGTTGATTGCTCCCAGAAGTGCTCCAAACTGAGTGGGATTATAGAAAGCTTATGTCAGCCCTCTGGAAGCCTACTGTAATACTATGAAATGTGGATACCTAACACCTTGTCTTTTCAAAGAAAGTTTTCTAATATAAAAGTTTGTATTGAGAAATGATTACTAAAGCATTTCCATATGGATGGTTTTCAAACTTAGGTGAATACGAGAAAGCCCTGGGAAGATTCTCCTGTATACTTATTAAAATTTGACCCCAAATAATTTTTTCCCTTTTCTTTTTATTTATTTATTTATTTACTTTATTTCGCTTTACAATACTGTATTGGTTTTGCCATACATTGACATGAATCAGCCACAGGTGTATGTGAGTTCCCAATCCTGAACCCCCCTCCCACCTCCCACCCCATATCATCTCTCTGGATCATCCCCGTGCACCAGCCCCAAGCATCCTGTAACCTGTATCGAACATAGACTGGTGATTCGTTTCTTATATGATAGTATACATGTTTCAATGCCATTCTCCCAAATCATCCCACCCTCTCCCTCTCCCACAGAGTCCAAAACTCCGTTCTAAACATCTGTGTCTCTTTTGCTGTCTCGCATACAGGGTTATCATTACCATCTTTCTAAATTCCATATACATGTGTTAGTATACTCTATTGGTGTTTTTCTTTCAACTTAGGTGAATACCAGAAAGCCCTGGGAAGATTTTCCTGTATACTTATTAAAATTTGCCCCCAAATAATTTTATTATTACTACTACTGGGAATAGAGTTAGTTGTTCAGTCATGTCTGATTCTTTGCCACCACATGGACAGTAGCCCCCAGGCTCTTCTGTCCATGGGATTCTCCAGGCAAGAATACTGGACTGGGTAGCCATCCCCTTCTCCAGGGTATCTTCCTTACTCAGGGATCAAACCCAGGTCTCTCACAATGCAGGCAGATTCTTTACCATCTGAGCCACCAGGGAAGTAGTAACAAGCTATCACATGGGGCACAGGGTCAGAAAATGATGATTGGCCTGTCATAGTTGAAAATAGTTACTGGAATTCTGTTAGAACAAAGCTGTTAGAAGTCATTATCCTTAGCTTCTCTGATGCCACCCAGTCTCTACTTGTATCATACTTACCCTTTTTGTGGCTCTTATCTCTATTTATCTCCACATTTTGCCATCATGGATGCCTCAAAAGAAAGTTCTCATTCCTTAAATTTCCAAGTTCTAGTTCTCCAGTCATCTCTACTGATTTAGTCTACTGCTTTTAACCCTATACCCTCATTGGATTTTTTTTTTTAAGGAAAAAATTGTATTGAGCCAGATTATGTCAGCTGTTAACCAACACAACTGTCAGAGTTACTTAGAATGAGCATCATAGGCTACTTGTTAGGAAGAACATCACAGGCTATGTGTTATTTTCAGGACCATGATAAATATGTGTTACTATATGAATTTTTCTTAATTTTTTTCAATGTTATACACTTTATAGATCAGATAATATGACTTTACTCTCAAATTTCCTAAATAATGTAGTATATTTGAATACAATCTTTTAATGACATGCAGGGCCTTTAAATAATTTTTCCTAATGATTTATAATAGATTGAAAATATCCATTGTCAAGCAGTGACACCATTCAAACCTCCAATGGAAGAGTCCCATGCATGGAGGATAGATAGTGTTGACTTAAAAATAGTCACAGCCTAGAAGTTGAGAATTATGTTTTATTTGGTGGGAATTTTTAGGACTTTGAGAGAGCATCTCAAGTAACCCTGAGAGAACTATTCCCAGGAGGCAAAAGGAGGAGCCTGATTATATAGAAGTTTTACAACAAAAGATAGGTAGTATGAACATCCAAAGATTATTGCTAATTAAAAAAAAAAAAAAAAGATATCCAAAGTTAAGGAATTTAGCACTTTTCAAAGTATGGGATGATGCGAGAGTCTGGGCTCATTGAAATTATTCTTTTCATATGCACCTTAGCTATTCTGGGGCCAGCATCCTGTGTTTTCACATCCAGAGCTCCCTTGAGGCTCACCACATGGAGTGACTACTGTTTGATGGCTGTTAGATCACAGGTATTCTTCTCCTTCCTGAGTGCCCTAAGGACTCAGGAACTTACATCTGAGGGCAAAAATCACTGGTAACTATGACATCCTTGTATACTGATACGACAGGAAATATTCCATTTCTCTATAGCCCAAAACAAGACAATGCCTGCCATAAGAGTCCACAGTCCCAGGAAGTTGGCCCACTGGGTGGTTTGTAGATAAGGGGGATCAACAAGAAAGACACAGCCCCCACAGCCACTGGATGGTACAATATTTTACTCACATAGAGAAGATAGGGCAAAATCAGCCCTGAACCATGGAATCTTGCTGGAAGCTGATGCAGGGAGTGACCAGCACCTTTTATGCTGCAAGAGGAGGACCCGGTTCTCTCCCTATTCAAACAGATGTAGTTGTAGGTTTGTACCATATAATGTACAGGAACTGAGCAGAATGAGGAAGAACACTTCAGGTCTAGATAGGGAAAGGTGTTTTCAAAGAAGCTGACCTGCCCAGCACAGGCTGTGAAGACTCTTTATTCCCAGGTAGGGAAATGTTCTTGATCCAAAGCTCACTCTTATGAAGTTGTGCAAGGCTGACTGTCTCTCCCAATGTACATCTAATATTTTCTTAAAACTGATGGTTTTCCATGAGTGTTGTTATGTGTTTAAAAATGTGTTTCAAGTATGCTATAAATCTATTTTCCTAATTTCTCATTTTATTCTGAATATAAAATAAATATTAAAATATTTAAATATTAAAATACCCATATGGGTAGTTTAGCCTCAGTATTAGCATCTTTGTGCACTGAAAAGTCTAGTTAATATAGTCTTGGGAAAACAAAGGTAAAGTAAATTAATAATCTTTGCTTTAGCATGTCCAAACACATTATGTTTGCTATGCTCATAGATTTATATCATCTTTTCTGTATGTGTGGCTCTATCCTTTCATGATGTAAGATCAGAGTGACAGCTCTCTGGGACACAGTGCAATTCAGTTTACTTGTGTTAAAACACATATAATCGATTCTTGATTTACCATAACAGAGCAGACCCAGATCAAGAGAGAAAAGTTAACAAGTAACCAAAAACTTGTTAAAATAAAACTGATCAATATGTAATATGGAAAAATGTAATCTTTATCTCAATATTTAATTTTACCTGCATATAATACAAAAAGGCATATTGATAATTTTATGGATACCATGCAAAAGTATAAAGACAATAGAAGTATAGGAGGGTAATTTACTTGAAATATAACCAGAAAGTCTCCTGATAAATTAGTTTGCAGTTAGTATTTCATAACTATAAAAAGAAAGGAATGAGTTATTTTCTCCCCTTCCTAGAAAATATCCAGGCCATTGTACCTAAGGTCCATACTTCCTTTATAGCCATAAAAAAATAAATATCCTCTGTTTGATCAGAGGACTGGCTTGCTGAGTTATGAAGTGCTTCCCAAAAGTTCTTGTGAAAGTGAATGGTTTTGAGAAAACTGAACCAGAGTGGGTTTATAAGGACACAAAAGGAAGAAGTCAGGAAACTAAAAGTAAAAATATGAACTCACTAGAATCTCAGACACTGTGGAGTCACAGAGGGAATGTGACTGGGGGACAAATGGTCATTGCAAGCCACACAACCTAAACCTTGTATAGGCTGCTCTGTTTTGAAGCTCCACCAAACCTCTGCCACAATTCCTGGAAGCAGGGCAGAACAGCAAATGCCAAAATTACCCTGAAAAGCACAGACAGATGTGACTGTAGCCTCTGACAGTGGTCATCAGTGGTTAAGTGTGGAGTTGAGATGTGTCTGCAATGGCAGAAATAGTCTATAAAAATATCTCTGCAAAACTCAACAGACATTGAGGATCATGATAGAAAAACAGGAGCTTACTTACAAGTTCTCAAAAGCAAGCTCAACATCCAGGACACTGATGCCACACACACACTGTGACTGCTCAGATCTTGGAACAGATATCCATCATTGTTTGGCTTGACTTGATTTTTCCTCAAACGTCCCCATCGAGCTCTGTAGCATGGTTGCCAAGCTGTGAGGTTAATTTTGTGACTGCGATGCTCCTCCTGCTCCTCCAGTTCTGACACTCTGTTCACCGACTACAGCAGGTCTGGTGTGGGTGCCTCCTGGGCGTGCGGACCTATGGCCCTCGAGTCTACTCTCAGGTGGAGATCTAATTATGCCTGCTTCCTCCTGGACACAATTTGCTTTGGGTAACGACCATTTTTTTTTTTTTATTTTTTTTCTTTTTGGCCAATTTATGACAGAAGTTTAAATAGTCCAAAAAAATATGGCTTTCCTGGTGGCTCAGAGGGTAAAATATCTGCCTCCAGTGAGGGAAACCGAGGTTCAAACAGTGAGTTGGAAAGATCCCCTGGAGAAGGAAATGGCA
Source organism: Redunca redunca (assembly GCA_006410935.1). NCBI lineage: Eukaryota > Metazoa > Chordata > Mammalia > Artiodactyla > Bovidae > Redunca > Redunca redunca. Next base: position 91,846 of record SJYQ01006014.1, on the reverse strand, counting down.
ACCCACTAGAGTATTCTTGCCTGGAGAATTCCATGGACAGAGGAGCCTGTTGGGCTATGGTCCGTGAAGACACAAAGAGTTAGATGTGACTGAGTGACTAAGCGTATCTGGCATATCAACAAGCATAGCATTTTTATCCTCCAATTGTGACTTTTCATTTAGATAGGAAAAGTAGTAAATATTTTTCAAAAGAATGTGGAAAAAGTCGGAATTGGCCTTTGCTAAACTAATTTTTTAGCTAAGTGAACATTTTCTATAATGCTGTGATTCCTCATGAAACCTTTAAAGTTTTTAAAGAAAAACTTTTTTCTCAATTCCTGTCATCAAATGATCAATTAGAATAATTCAGATGTTAAACAAAACACGTAGTTTGCTGAAATACAGAGTAGTATTGTTTCACATAATAAAACTTTCCATGAATTAGAAGCTCCTAGCAACAATGTATTTCGGGAATTGTTGTTTAGTTAGAATTTGCTCAAACTCATGTCCATTGAGTTGGTGATGCCATCAAACCATCTCATCCTCTGTTGTTCCCTTCTCCTACCTTCAATCTTTCCCAGCATCAGAGTCTTTTCCAGTGAGTCAGTTATTCACATCAGGTGGTCAAAGTACTGGAGCTTCAGCCTCAGCATCAGTCCTTCCAATGAATATTCACGATTGATTTCCTTTCGGATTGACTGGTTTGATCTTCTTGCAGTCTGAAAGACTCTCAAGAGTCTTCTCCAACATCATAGCTCAAGAGCAATCAGTTTTTGGGAGCTCAGTCTCCTTTATAATCCAACTCTTACATCAGTACATGACTACTGGAAAAGCTATAGCTTTGACTATATGGACATTTTTTTAACAAAGTGATGTCTCTGCTGTTTAATATATTGTCTAGGTTGGTCATAGCTTTACTTCCAAGGAGTAAGTGTCTTTTAATTTCATGGCTGCAATCACCATCTGCAGTGATTTTGGAGCCCCCCAAAATAAAGTCTGACACTGTTTCCACTGTTTCCCCATCTATTTGCCATGAAGTGATGTGACTGGATGCCAAGATGTTAGTTTTCTGAATGCTGAGTTTTAAGCCAGCTTTTTTTAACTCTCCTCTTTCACCTTCTTCAAGAGGCTCTTTAGTTACTTTTCGCTTTCTGCCATAAGGATGGTGTCATCTGCATATGAGGTTGTTGATATTTTTGCTGGCAGTCTTGATTCCATCTTGTGTTTCATCCATTCTGGCATTTTGCATGATGTACTCTGCATTTAAATAAGCAGTGTGACAATATACAACTTTGATATACTCCTTTCCCAATTTTGAACCAGTCCTTTTTTCCATGTCCAGTTATAACTGTTGCTTCTTGACCTGTATTTGGGTCCTGGTTCTCTGTAAATTGGAGCCATTCTTTACACATGTCTCTATTTTGAAGGAGATAGCAAGATAGCCACAGCATTCCCAGGGATGATAGCCAGATACCATTGTGTCCAGAAGCAGAAATGCAAACTTTCTCGTATTTGTTTTTGAGAGCAAGCAGGATGCCTTTCACAAAATTCCTTCAGCTAGCCTCACATTTTATTGAGATACAAATGTGTGTCATTTGCTTTCATTCCAGAAGTCTCAATATCACATCTCTGGCACCTAAATACTTTGTTCTGCTTTATATTGCCTTGCCTCAAGGATCTTTGTAGTGAAGAAATGGAAGATGACTTTTAAAATTGGATTTTTACATTATTGTTAAAAGCATTCACACATTGGTATGACTTTGTTAGCTGGTGAAGAGAAAGTGAGGAATGATTGGAGGAGAAAGAGAGATTTTAGGAAACTAGGAAAGCAACAAAGTTCATCTAAACTGGTAACGAATGCCATCCTCTTTTGTTGCACCATTAAGAAGAAATAAATATGCTAGGGGGCATAACTGTATGATGAAAATAAGGAAGCTGGCCCACAGGCACAAAAGTCTCAGCTTTAGTAAAGCTAATCATGCCACATTGATGGCATTAGTCACAGAGAACCACCAAATTTCACAGAATAATCTTGGCTCGGGCAATGAGAATTTCAATCTTCACCTTTGAACTGGGTCACAGATCAGACCCATTATTCTAAGGTGTATGGCATAAGCAAAATTTCTTAATATTCTATAATAGATCACTTGTAAAGGAAATTATATTTTGGTATTATGTAGGCAAAAATCCAATTTTTGATGTATTTCCAGTCTTCTCTAAATATCATTTTATTCATAAGCAAATTGACGCTCTTTTGCTTTTTAAAGATGGATAGTCAGTAATTGTTATTCATTCATATTCTCTTGCAGTAGCTGAAAATACGATTTCTCTATAGGGTATCACCAACTAGTTACATTTGAACAGATAGTTTAGAGCTTTTGAAGAGCAATTAAAATTATGTGGCAGGTAATTATGCATCGCTGCTCCAGTTGTTTGTATAAATTCATCAGCAGCACAGTCCTTCACAAACAGAAAAACAACAATCAGAAACTTCTGCATATGTCCAATTACACTGATAAAATATGTGTAGAAAGTCAGTGCAATTTCATTTAATTTTATCCAAACAACAATTTGTAGCTAACTTTGGAGTCTGAAAAAACAGTTTATTACTATATAAATCTGTCTTGAGGTTATAACCATTAGATTCAATGTTTTTCCTCAGAATTCCTGTTCTGTTGATACTTTGTAAATGGAGGTAAATTAAACTAACCAATATTTCTGCAAATTTTGAGAAAGAATAATACACTAAGGAAATAATACACATGTATTATGTATAGTTTCATAACTTTAATGTATGCACTTAGCACTTTTTTTCCATTTTACATATAAAATATACTCAAAATTGGATAAGATAATATCCTCTCTAGCCCTCATTGTAGCCGACTGCAGAATGTGTATGTACTTTTTTTGTCCTACTGAACTATTTGAGTCCCTAGCAGCTTTCTATAAATTCAACTGCACTCTCTTTAGTTGGCTCCTCCAGGAAAGGGTGTTNCTACTGAACTATTTGAGTCCCTAGCAGCTTTCTATAAATTCAACTGCACTCTCTTTAGTTGGCTCCTCCAGGAAAGGGTGTTCCCCCCGACCCCCTCCCAGCTAATCTCATTGTAAATGATTTGGTTTTATGATTTGAGAAATGTGTATACACTTAAATGTTTTACTGTGCTTAATACTGGAAAAGATATACCTTCCTCAGCATTACTAGCCAAAAAAAAAGAAAGAAAGAAAAATACCAAGTAGTTTAGTAGTCTTATATTATTTATACTTATTTGGTGATCCTGTAATTTTCTGTTCTTTTCCCTTTCATTCTTACAATCAAAAAAAATTTTTTTTAATTACCTGCCATTGCCATGTCTTATGCTGCCAGGTGTAATTGTATCTTTGCACTGTTTTCTTTTGGAAGATAATTTCTTCCTTGTATGTTATAGTGTACATTCCATTATTCTCTCTCTCTCTCTCTCTCCAGTTTTTAAGGAGCTAAAATATTTCTTCTTCTTACCACATCCACAGAAACTATTATATTATCAATGCAGAATGACAGGGAAGATGTTTGATTTCCTGATCCTCACCCTATTGAGAAATAAAGGGAAATCATTGACTTGCTTTCTTAGAGGAAGTTTCAAATGGAAGCTCACCATATTTTGGAGAGATAGTGAAGGAGGAAACAGACAGAACAGGCTCCATCTTGAAAGCTGGAATCCATCTTGGGCTGGACTATGAACTTTGAGCTATATGCCCAGTATCTAGGGAAATGACATAACAACTGGAAAACCAGACACCCTGGAAGGAAGATTCCCAGGGCTCGTACATAGACTCTCCTTTGCCTAAAAGAATACCCTAATTATCTGTGTAACTGAATAGAATCATAAATTCTATTATTCTTATTGGGGTATGACCACAACCCTATTGATAATTGTTCACTGGTAACTACCTAGGCTTAAGGTATATGAATCACAGATTAACTTTGATTGTATCTTTCTTTTCCTTTGTTCAGACTAGTTTCAGGGAATTTGGGGAGGTGGGTTTGGGCTAAGAGGAGCCTCTGCATTGGGCCCACTAGTGTAATAAACTGCACTCCACTATCTGCATTGTCCTTCTGAGTGAGTTTGTCTCCTGAGACAAGTAGCTACAACAGGAGACTTGCTCTTTGTCTTTTCTTTCCCTCAGTATTTGTGAAAACAATGTTCCCAGCCTCCTATACATGCAGTGATAACGCTGCTCCTGCTGCATTTATAGGAAAGGCATCCCACACAGAGAATTATAGTGACGGTTCATTGAGGTGAAATTTGCATAGACAGAAGGGTAAGAAAATAAAACTAAGAGTTTATTCTTATGCATTTCACACTTTTCTCATATGCCTCTGTCACTGGAGCATACTTTTTCTAAACTTAAGATGCAAAATAAGAGTGGGAATTTATACATTGTATTCAAGGGTTATTTGTGACAAGGGAAAACAAATCTTACTTAGGAAAGTTATTTCTGCCATAACAGTTAATAGTGATCATTTCTTAGTAAGTATGTGTAACTTGATATAGAATGAAAAAATAAGATACTTCTACAAATAAGGTGGTACAGTTCAGAAGTCATCTCATTTTAAAACACTCTTAACTTGGTTAGCATCATTCTAATTCCCCCAATGGCTTTGATTGAATATCCCCCAAAAAGGGGAAATAAATGACTTAGCTACATATGCACTTACATAAAATCATCTAGATAAAAAATCCCATGGCAACCAAAATAATCTGTATAGTGATGTTATCTTCTAGTCCCAAATATCTCTTATACTATCTGATATATTTATGCATTCAAAAATATTTCCATATCTATTTTTTTGGTAACATGATACATTATATTAACCTAACTGTAGGCTTCTTGAAGATATAAAATATTTTCTAGAACTTACTTTAGTGATGAGATTATAATAGACAATGAAAATATATTTGGATTGGATTATATATCATATATAAGATGTGACAAATGGAAATAAATATATGAATGTTCTGTATTTTATACCTTGACTAACCCATAGATAGAATTTATGTCCCATGGCTTAATATAGAATTAATTCTCTTGACTATGCAGTGTTACTATACAGAAAGATAAAGTAGCACTTTCAATTTCGTTAAATTTTTGAAATTTACAGCACATCCATTTGCCTTACATCAGTTTTCAGCAATAATACATAAACTTTAGCATTTTTCTTCAATTTTTGTCAAATTCCAATTAATCACTTTAACAGCACAGTACATAGTTCCTAAAGGTACTTAATAAATGCCCATCTAGTGTGTGAGAACAGGGGGAGAGCTCTTTGATTAGCAGAACTTTGGCAAATCTATCTCTGTCTCCTTTCTTCTGTCTCACTTTGTCTCTACCTGATCCCTCCTAGACAATCTCTGTGAAGCCTTCTCTGATCACCTGAGTTAGAAATGGTCAATACATTTCTGCAATTTTTAAGGAAATTACTGATTATTACAAATCCCATATAGTTTTTATCTTACTGATGGGGGAAAAAAGTGAAAGTGTTAGTCTCTCAGTCATAGGTGACTCTTTGCAACACCGTGGATTGTAGCCTCTGTCCATGGAGTTCTCCAGGCATGAATACTGGAGTGGGTAGCCCTTCCCTTCTCCAGGGGATCTTCTCAACTGAGGAATCAAACCCAGATCTCCCACATTGCAGGCAGATTCTTTACCACCTATGTCACAAGATGGTGGCATACATATATATATATATATAGAGAGAGAGAGTCACAAAAATATCTATTAGATTTTGAAATTTAATTTATATCATGGGAAGAAAAATATTAGGTCATTTTAATGTATCTTTCTTAATAAATTATGCAAATATGAAATTATTGCTAAAAATTTAAGAATGATCAAGGGGAAGTCCCTAATATAAAACTGAAGATTCAGGGAGTTGAGGTCACTTGCCCAACTCATGTGGTAACTAAAGACCTCGGTAAGCTCCCTTTTATCCCAGATGGTATACCAGATACTAGGTAATATTAATTTAATTATGCTTGCAATCACATATATATTGGCCAAGATTTCGTCCAGATTATAGATCACCACAGTCTTTCCTAGACTCCCTTCTTATAAATGTTTTTGTGTCTCTGATTTGAATAGTGGTGTCATTGTGTGCACAATAGACTGAATAAGAGTCACATAATGATGTATGCAAATCTTAATCCGAGGACCTCTGACTATTTATCTATAAAATGATCTATAAAGCATAAATATTACCTTACATGGCCAACAGTGTGATCATGTTAAAGATTTTCAGAGGAGACATTTCTTCTGTATTGTCCATGAGGGCAGTAAATCCAATACAAGTGTGAGACAAAGGGAGATTTGACAAAATCAGAGACACTGTGACCGTGGAAGTGGAGATAGGACTGATGAGGTCACAAGTCATGGAAAGCCAGTATCCTTCCAGAGTTTGAAGAGGCAAAGGAGAAATTTTTCTCTAGTGCCCCCAGAGGAAGTGCAGCCCTGCCAACATTTTGGTTTGAAATTTCTGTTCTTAGAATTGCAAGAGAACACATTTCCACTGTTTTAACATGCATGTGCACGCATGTGCATGCATGTCTGTGTGTGAGTGCATGCATGCATGCACCCATGTGCACACACTCAGTCATGTCCGACTCTGTGTGATCCTATGGACTGTTGCCTGCCAGGTTCTTCTGTCCATGGGGTTTCCCAGACAAGAATGCTGGAGCAGGTTGCCATTTTCTACTCCAGGGATCTTCCCAACCCAGAGATTGAACCAAGTCTCTTATAGCTGCATTGGCAAGCAGAGTTTTTACCACTAATGCCACCTCGGGAAGCCATACTTAATAATAATTCATTACAACAACCACAGGAAACTAACAAAATACAGAAAGCCAAATTGTACATGGCAAAATGCAGACATGGAAAAGTAGAGCACTATCTGGAAAAATTTTGCCTAATTAAAAATTTGAACAAAATTTTAATGTGTTTTTTATACAATAAGGAATATATATGAAACAACATCACAAGCACTGATAATCATAATTTCATTGATTCATGGCAGAAGGACTTGAAGTACATAATCCACATTGCAAATGAAGGGATTGAGGCAAGAACATCATATACTAGTGAAAGAGTGAAGACCCAGGTGATTAATACATTTGTCTCTGGTTTGTCAGTAAGATAAGAATAAAATTTGAACCCATTAGGATTAACTTTCACGGAAATAAGTGTGAAGCCACAATTTATATTAAAATTCAAACAAGATAAAACAGGGCATAGCATCAACAATTCTTGATTATTCTTTGAGCACCTATAGGCTATAACGTGTCACTAAGTAAGCATTTGAGGGGAGAAAATTTTTATTTTTTTTTTCTGGAAACTGATCTGATTTCTTTATTTTTGGGTTTGTTTATATACCTTTTGTTATACATAGCGATGAATACAGAGTCACGCAGGGGTCAGCAGTTCTGACCTTTATCAAAATCAGGTGCTTCACATAAACGTATGAAAAAAGGTCTTAGGGATTTTACATCATCTTCTGGCCATGAGACCTGCTGACATTTTATGATCCTTTCTTTCTTTCTTTCTTTCTTTTTTTTATTTTTATTTTAACTTTAGTTTACTTTACATTACTGTATTGGTTTTGCCAAACATTGACATGAATTCACCACGAGTGTACATGCATTCCCAAACATGAATCCCCTCCCACCTCCCACCCCATACCATCTCTCTGGGTCCTCTCCTTGCACCAGTCCCAAGCATCCTGCATCCTGCATCGGACATAGAATGGCAATTCGTTTCTTACATGATAGTATACATGTTTCAATGCCATTCTCCCATCTCATTCCACCCTCTCCCTCTCTCTATTTTTAAATAGCATGATTGTTGTTGTACTAAGAAGTAAATCAATGCAATCATACTGTTCAGAACACAATCTATGGTAAATTTTTACATCTATAATTAGACATCACTTTCTTTTCTGGGAGAGGAAAAACAATTATGACAATTTTAACAAAGTGAATAATACAAAAAGTAGTGAATAATGTGCAGCAATATTCTCTGAAGGATGTTAGCCAATTTAACTCTGAAATGGGGAAATTTGTATCCTTATGTTCAAGTATGTGATGGTATCTCAAATGAAAGAGAAAATACACTTATTTTGACTACTGCACAGAATCTGGACTAAGGGTAGAAATTGTAAGAAGATGGGTATTAATAATTAGGAAATTGCTAAGCCATGTACCAAAGATTCTGAGAAACCATATAAAACAGAATAATCTATTAGAGGAGAGATCAAATTAACCAAGTGCAAAATGAATCCATATGGTGATGAACTTGCACAGATAGTATCAAATGACAAGAACAAGGGTTGGAAAGAAGCTTGAAATGCCATATAACTAATTGAACAGAAGTTCCATATGTGAATAATCAAAAAATATGCATGAAATAGCCTATTTTAGGAAATATATTATGACTTTGAGCTCTCCAGTACACTTGGACAGAGCTTCTTTTCTCCCTGCTTATTGCAGTTCATACAAATTGCATTTCTTAATCATAAGAAGACTATGTTTTATACAAGAAGAGACAGGTCAAGGGCAAATTTAGTAGCAGAGTGAGAAAGCAAAACAACAAAGTAGGATACATTTGTTCACCATTCACAGAGAGGGTGAAAATGACACAGGGGTTGAGATTTCATTGCTTCATGAAGAATCAATTGTCATGTGCTCCTTGTATGAACATGTCTTTTATTGAGCATTTCTATCATGTTTAGACATAGAGATTTTTCATATAATACATGCTGTAGACATAAACTTCATCTGAAGCTGAATCAAAACAACAATGGGGGATAGTAGCTGGGATCACATTTATTGAGATAAGATATGAATTTCTAATAAGATTATTTATAAGCATTTAAGAGTGATTGTGATAGTCAATTTTGCACCAAGAGATACCCTTTAAATAATTACTAACAAATCACAGGCCAGGCTATGGAAGTAATATGCTTGTGTCTCTGGAAACCTATACTTAGCTGTGAAGCACTGAATGTTGCTTTCTTATTTGAGTCAGTTTAGGTAGCCGAGCTGTACATAAGCTTGGTTAGAGGGTTAGATATCAGGCTTGGAAGGGAAAGACCTGTGTAGATGTCCAAAGCTCTCATTAGCAGGGACAAGAGTCATGAATATAGTTCAGTTCAGGGATGGTCTAGTTCGGACCCTTCCACTTCTACTCTCAATGCCACTACTATCCATATCACCATGATGTCCAGTGTTCCAAGTGTCTCTGCTTCTTGGGTCACATGCTCAAGCAAATATGTCGCAGATGGAGCATCAGATTGAATAACTGTAAGTTGCATGCCTGCATTCTGGCTACCAAGGTCTGGATGAAGAGGGAGTTTCCTTTCCTGTAGGAGGAGAGGGTGGAATTCAGCCCACCAGTAATACACACAATAGCGAATATTAGTCACTAAGTCATGTCCAACTCTTTGTGACTCCATGAACTGTAGCCTGCCAGGATCCTCAGTCCATGGGATCCTCCTGGCAAGAATACTGGAGTGGGTTGACATTTTCTTCTCCAGGGGACCTGCCTGACCCAGGGATTGAACCTGATTCTCCTGCATTGCAGGCAGATTCTTTACCATCTGAGCCACCAGGGAAACCCACATATAATGGAAAGAATGTTGCTACATTCACCAACAATAAAATCAATGAGTGAAGCATTAGTCAAGTGTTAAATGATACATTCATCTTTTATTGTGAAGTAATAAATCTAGGAAAAGGCACATGGTATCCTCAGTCCAGATGTTGAGAACTCTTGATAAACTACATTCCTTGGTAAAATAATGGGGCACTCTGGATGAATGAGTACAATGCATTAGTGGAGATTCTAAAGTAGTCAATTACTAGATTTCTTCCATCATTTTTTTAATTTTAAGTTATTTCTCCCATGATTCCAAAGACACACTTGTATTTAAATGACAGGTAGCCAATATCTGTATGATATCCACTGAGTTAGCAAACAAGAAGAGGACTAATTCCATAATTTCTAATCCTTGAGCCAGTCCTTTCAGGGAAGTGCTCAGAGAAGGCCAGGTAACAGTGTTCCTGGCTGCACTTATATGAAACAACAGCAGTAGTTTAGTAAAATAAAAGTTAAGTATGGATAAATTCTCAATCAACAGGCAAAAATAATATGTTTATTCACAGTTAAAGCCCTTCCTCCTTTCTAATTGTTTTGGGGTGTCTGCTTAGGGCTAATAATGCCTCAATCAACAAAAAAATCTGAAGTGTATCGCTTCTATTTCCTTTTCTTAAGATGGCAGGGGGAATGATGATAGGAAGGATGTAATGTCTTACCTTAAGGCTCTTTAAAAGTTTTAGTCATATAAATATATTTCTAAAATAACTTATAATCTCTGTGCCTTTATTAAAATTTTAGTTTGTCATCAGAAACTGTTAAAGTAAGTTTAAAGAATGGATTCCCAATNCCTGTTATGATGCCCTCTGTGCTTCCAGGGCTCGCCACAGACTCGGCAGGGAGAGTGTTTCCTGGTGTTTGGAAACCTCTCTTCTTAGAGTTCCTTTCCCGGGTCGGGTTTCCCTACCCAGGACGGAGCTCCCTCCCCCCCTCCTTTGTCTCTCTTTTCGTCTTTTATATTTTTTCCCCTACCTGTTTTTGAAGGCAGTGATCTGCTTTTCTGGGTGCTTGATGTCCTCTGCCAGCATTCAGAAGTTGTTTTGTGGAGTTTGCTCGGCGTTGAAATGTTTTTTTGAGGAATTTGTGAAGGAGAGAGTAATCTCCTGGTCCTATTCCTCCGCCATCTTCTCCCCCCTCTGTGTACATTTCTTTTTAACTTCTTTGAAAACAATGAGTCAGAAACTACCTATTTATCACGACATCAAATGATGTAGTTATTCCTGTAATAAATTCATTTCACTTTGTTTAATGAGTTAAAATTTGATGAAACTAGAACAAAAATCTCACCATATTATTGGAAACAGTGCCATTTAAGATCATGACAGCTGCACAGATTGCATGTGGAGTAAATCACGTATTGAGACCTGTTTTCATTTTCTAGATTATTTTAACATGTTGAATGACATGACGTAGGCTTCCAGCTTCCACTTAGGGTGTTGAAAGCTGGAAAGAAAGTCTTTTCTAGCCTTACAAGAATACAAGAGACAAATAAATTGCAAAATTACAACTTCTCTTGGGCCCATCAGGGAGCTGATGTTACAGGGCAACCAAATTATCCAAAATCTGAGGAATGACAGTGGCCAAGAGAGATGAGAAGCAAGTGCTATTCACCAGGGAAGAAGGCAAATGTCAGAGAGACTGTACAAAGACTTTAGCTGAAAGTATTAACTGCTAAAAGTCAAGTCTTTTTTCCACTGATCTCATTGAGTCCTTTGGAGGAAAGTTTGGCTTGGGGCAAAAGTTCTGAGAAAGTCTTCCTGGGGGACGGAGCAGAGGCTGCTGAGAGAATGGTACACAGTCCCACCCCTATGTATCCTTCCCAGCCCCATATTTCCCTAAGAAACAACAGCCTTTGGGCATTCAGGGAAAGGCAGCATACAGCATGACCTGTAGCCTGTTACCTCGGGTTCAGGTAAAGTTACACTCCTGCTCTGTGTGGAGCTGGGGAGGGAGATGTGGAGACATCTTTACATCTGCAGGAGAGGGGCAAAAATATGTCCCTGGCCCCTGGAGGAGCCAGCATTGCTAAATCCTCATTGGTCACATATTCAGGGACACAGTGCCTAAGAGGATCAATAGAACAGCGAACAGCAGAGAACAATCCAACCACCCGCTGACCTTAAATCAAACGACCAATAATGGTCAAGTCACAGGTAACAAATAAGAACATCCCTCTACAGGTTTCCCAGCTGGCTCGGTGGTAAAGAGCCTGCCGGCCAATACAGGAGACACAAGATACGGGTTCGATCTCTGGGTTGGTAAGAATCCCTGAGGAGAAAATGGCAACCCACTGCAATATTCTTGCCTGGAAAATTCCATGAACAGAGGAGCCTGGCTGGCTATAGTCCATTAGGTCACAAAGAGTCAGACACAACTGAGCACAGGTAAGCCTGTAGCAATAGGCCTCTCTGGAATAGACATATGGACATGGGGCAGGGTTGGGGGAAGGGAAGAGTGGGATGTATGGAGAGGAAAACGTGGAAAGTTACATTCAGTTCAGTTCAGTTGCTCAGTCGTGTCCGACTCTTTGCGACCCTATGAATCGCAGCATGCCAGGCTTCCCTCTCCATCATTAACTCCTGGAGTTCACTCAAACTCATGTCCATCGAGTTGGTGATGCCATCCAGCCATCTCATCCTCTGTCGTCCCCTTCTCCTCCTGCCCCCAATCCCTCCCAGCATCAGAGTCTTTTCCAGTGAGTCAACTCTTCGCATAAGGTGGCCAAAGTACTGGAGTTTCAGCTTTAGCATCGGTCCTTCCAAAGAACACACAGGACTGATCTCCTTTAGAATGGACTAGCTGGATCTCCTTGCAGTCCAAGGGACTCTCAAGAGTCTTCTCCAACACCACAGTTCAAAAGCATCAATTCTTCAGCATTCAGCTTTCTTCACAGTCCAACTCTCACATCCATACATGACCACTGGAAAAACCATAGCCTTGACTAGATGGACCTTTGTTGGCAAAGTAATATCTCTGCTTTTCAAAATGCTATCTAGGTTGATCATAACTTTTCTTCCAAGGAGTAAGTGTCTTTATCAAATGGAAAATAGATAGCCAATGGGAATTTGCTGTATGATTCAGGGAACTCAACCTGGGGTACTGAAACTACCCAGAGGGGTAGGATGAGGGGGGAAATGGGAGGGAGGCTCAAGAGGGAGGAGACATATGTATACTTATGGCTGATTCATGTTAATGGCAGAAACCAACACAATTCTGTAAAGCAATTATCCTTCAATTAAAAAAAAATGGCCTTCTCTGAGATTCAGTTGCAATGGGAAGATTTGAAGTAGAGGCTGGAGTAGTCACTGAGACAAAGCCAAAGAACAAGCAATCAAAGTACCCTGCTGTACCCACCATGGAAAGTGCAGAGCAACAGAGGACCATGCTGAGAGCTCTGTAGGTGGTGTCACAGCCCAGGAACCCAAAGCCTGGGGAACTTTGAATCTAACATGGGACCAATGGTAAATCTTCCCAAACTTTGACTTAGAGGGAGATGTTTCTTCATTATTTTGGTCAGAAACAAATCTACTTTTCTGTCTGAAAAGAAGACTAACTTTCAAGATCGTTTGCTCTATCAGTTCAGTTCAGTTGCTCAGTTGTGTCCGACTCTTTGCGACCCCATGAATCGCAGCACACCAGGCCTCCCTTTCCATCACCAACTCCCGGAGTTCACTCAGACTCAAGTCCATCGAGTCTGTGATGCCATCCAGCCTTCTCACCCTCTGTTGTCCCCTTCTCCTCCTGCCCCCAATCCCTCCCAGCATCAGAGTCTTTTCCAGTGAGTCAACTCTTTGCATGAGGTGGCCAAAGTACTGGAGTTTCAGCTTTAGCATCATTCCTTCCAAAGAAATCACAGGGCTGATCTCCTTTAGAATGGACTGGTTGGATCTCCTTGCAGTCCAAGGGACTCTCAAGAGTCTTCTCCAACACCACAGTTCAAAAGCATCAATTCTTCGGTGCTCAGCCTTCTTCACAGTCCAACTCTCATATCCATACATGACTACTGGAAAAACCATAGCCTTGACTAGTTGGACCTTATAGACATTCTTAATAAATAGTTCTGAACAAAAGCATGTCCCTTCACAGCAAGAAACCAAGAAACCCATGAGTAATTGATTCCTAACATTCTGTTGTGCTCTATTATTTTTACGACCAATTTCTCTAGTAGATTGAACAAATCTGTGGTGTTATCGGTATTGTTGAGCACTGTTCTATTGTATCAGTGGGATACATTGTGTCCATATGCCTCTGTGTCCATATGCCATGACTTGCTCATTTCACCTGCTGATCTAGCCTTGTGTTGTTTTTGTTCTTAGATAGGATTTTTTTCAATAACTGCTATGAGCATTGATGTACAAATCTTCATATAAACATGCATTTTCATTGTCCTTTGGTAAATATATAGGACTGGGATTTCTGGATCATATGGTAACTACATAATTAACATTATAAGACTTGGAACATGTTTTCCAAAGAGACATCATTATAACCAGAAGTGTATAACATTTCTATTAGTAGTTGGTCCATGTGTTCATTAACACTGGTATTGCCTTGATTTGAATTTTAGATTTGGTAGTGCTTGTGAAATGGTACCTCATTACAATTTCAATTGGCTAATCATACTGAACAATTTTTCATATGCTTGTTTGCCATCCATATATCTTTTCTGATTTTTTTGCAATCTCTTGTCAATGTAATATTGGTCATTTTTTGTCTTATTATCCTTTGTAAGGGTCCTTTATACAATCATAAATACAAGTCATTTGTATGTTGGAAACATTTTCTCACAGTCTTCATTTTTCTTTTTTTATTTTCTTAAGAACTTCTTTGGAGTGATTTTATCAGTTTGAAGACATGGTATAATTATTTTATTTCACCTCAGTTTACTTCCCTCTACAAACATCTTTCCCCTCTCTAAAAGTTTACTCCTAGAAGTTTTTAATTTTAGCTTTTACAANTATCAGAGTACATATCTTGAAAATAGTTAATTCACTATATTTCTATTTATAAGTTGTTCTCAATATTTTCTTTAACTATCTTCAAATATACAATTTAGTATCAGATAATACATTTGCATTGTTCAAGCATCATTATTTTCCATTTCTAACACATTTCATCATCCCAGGATGAAACTGCATCCACTAACAATAATTCCCCATTTCATCCTGTCCTTACACCATGAGAATCACTCTTCTCCTATCCATCAACATGACTCTTCTATTCCAGGTAACTCATGTGAGTGGAATCATATAATAGTTCAATATTTGTCCTTCTTTGTGTCAATAATTTCATTTATACAGTGCCTTCAAGTTTCAAATTTATTGTAGTGTATATCAGAATTGCTTTTTATTTAAAGCTGAGTAATATCCTATTGCATGTATATATCACCTTTATTCATTTGTCAATGAACATTTGAGTTGTTTTGACCTTTTGGCTATTGCCAATAATGTTGTGAACACTGGTGCAGATATATCTAATCTGTTCCTGTTTTCAGTTCTTTTGTGTATATTCTGAGTGTCATAAGTAGACGTATGATATTTTGTGGAACTGCTATGTTGTTTTCCATAGCAGTTGCATCATTTCCCATCCCCACCATCAGTGTACAATGATTCCAATTTCTTTACATTCTTACCAACATATTTTATTATTTATTTATTTGATAATAGCTATTCTAAAGGCTTCCCTGTTGGCTTAGCCGGTAAATAATCTGCCTATAATGCAGGAGACTTGAATTTGATTCCTGGGTCAAGAAGATCTCCTGGAGAAGGAAATGGCAACTCATTCCAGTTTTCTTGCCTGGGAAATCCCATGGACAGAGGAGTCTGACAGGCTACAGTCCATGAGGTCACAAGAATCAGACACAATTAAAGCAACTGAACACCATACATAACAAAACCATGATGTGGTATCTTATTGTGGTTGTGATTTGCATTTCCCTAATTATTTGTGATGTTGCTCTTCTTCTATTTGCTTATTGACCCTTTGAATATCCTATTTGCAGAAATGTTTGTTCATATCCTTTGTTCATGTTTTAATCAAGTTGTCATTTTTGTTGTTTTTGCTAAGTTGTGTGAATTCTTTTAAAAGAAGATAATAATCCCCATCCAGTATATAATTTGCAAATATTAGTTTTATTCTGTGGATTGCCCGTTCACTCATTTAATATGGTGCTTAGTGTTTTTAAAATTCTATTGTAAATGGCAGCTTTAAATTTTCATTTTATAAATGTTTCTGATTACAGTCTTGTGTTGCTTTTGTCCACTGCCCACAAACAGTTGCTTTATGTGTATTGTTCAGATTTATTAATTTTTAGAGTGGGAAGACTCATCTTATATCTTTATTCCTTATGACCAGAGGAGAAAGTTTAGAAATATGACGTGGTTTTTAAGTTCATATAGTTATCATCCTTTCTGTCCTACTCTGAATTCAAAATGTGGGCCAAAATATTTCTATCTATACAATTTATTCTAACACAAACATATCTAAGGCAAAGAAAGCACCATGCTTCTCTGATGGGTTTCTGGTGACTTAATTGTTTGAGAGAGGCTTCACTGTTATTAACATTTCAAATTTTATATTTGTCTAAAGTCCTGAAACCAGGAGCAGAAGGCCTTGAAATAATGAACTTCAAGTTTCAGAACCCCTCCCTTGAATAGATTCCTATGATTGCTTGGAGTTACTGTTAGTTGTAGACTCTTCTAGGAGAGGAAATGAAGACAGATTGCAAGCAAGAAGCACTTCTCTGTAAGCAGTTCTGGTAAATTGCCTAAAGCAATTTCACAAGAAATGGACCTTGAACTCCAATGTTCCAGTAATTATTTATTACCTCTTTTCTTATTGTAAATAAATATTTACTTCCATGCCTAACTTTGTATTTATAATTACGTGTTTTCTTAAAGCAGGCTCCATATCTCTTATAAGTTTCCATCTCTTTAAAATCATAATTTGTCTTTGCTATTGGAGAAATACTCAGTTGTGAAAATTAATTAAATGAGAAACATGCCATTAGTTTTGAATGTTGGAGAAGGATAATTTAAATAAGGAAGATAAGATAGAAGACTTGACATGATACCTCAACAAAAGATTTTCTTCTAGGCATGATATATTTAGTATTTATAAAATTTGAGTATATGAAAAATAAATCCTTTTGAACAGCCTTACTTATTTACTCTAACAAAATCTTCAGGTATCTGTAACATGTGTGTGTCCCAGTTTGAGGATTGCAATCCTGGGCAACTTGATTGGTGGTAAATAATCCTTTCAATGTAATTACTTGAAATTTGTTGTTGTTCAATTTCTCAGTTGTATCCAGCTCTTTGAAACTCCATGAACTGCAGCATGCCAGGCTTCCCCGTCCATCACTAACTCCCAGAGCTTGCTCAAGCTCATGTCCATCAAGTTAGTGATGCCATCCAACCATCTGATCCTGTTGTTGTCTTCTCCTCCTGCCTTCAATCTTTCCCAGCATCAAGGTCTTTTCAAATGAGTTGGCTCTTCACATCAGGTGGCCAAAGTATTGGAGCTTCATCTTCAGTGTCAGTCCTTCCAAAGAATATTCAGGATAGATTTCCTTTAGGATTGACTGATTTGATCTCCATATAGTCCAAGGTACTCTTAAGAGTCTTCTCTAACAACACAGTCAAAGCATCAATTCTTCGACTCTCAGTCTTCTTTATGGTCCAACTCTTACATCCATACCTGACTATTGGACCCACCATAGCTTTGACTAGATGGACCTTTGTTGGCAAAGTAATGTCTCTGCTCTTTAATGTGCTGTCTAGGTTTGTCAGTTTTTCTTCCAAAGTGCAAGCGTCTTTTAATTTTATGGCTGCAGTCGCTGTCTGCAGTGATTTTGGAGTCCACAAAAATAAAGTCTGTCACTGTTTCCATTTTGTCCTTTTCTGTTTGCCAAGAATCATTTGAATGGTTTAATCATTTAATGAGGCTGAGATTGTGTAACTCAGATTGGGACTTAAACCCACAGTCTTTTAACTGAGATCCCAAACTTGGTGTTCTCACACACTTGGCTCAGGTTCTTGATCTCATCACTGAAGGAATTCAGTGAGAGACAAAGTGATAGGTAAGAAGTGGATTAATTTAGAGAGAAACACTCCACAGAATGAGTGTGGGCAATCTTTGAAGGCAAGAGAGACTCCAGGGTATGGGGTTGTCAGTTTTTAAACGGGTGGGTGATTTCATAGGCTAATGAGTGGGAGGAGTATTCTGGCTATTTTGGGGAAATTGGTATTTCCAGGAATTGGGCCACCACCCACTTTTTCACATTTATGGTTGTCCTTGGAATTGTCATGGCACTGTGGGTGTGTCATTTAGCTTGCTAATATGTTGCAATGAATGTATACTGAGGCTCGAGGTCTGGTAGAAGTCAAATCATCTCATCTTGGATCTATTATACTTGATTCCAATCAGTTTATGTCATGTCTCAGGCTACGTCATTATTTTAAAGGTGTGCCATATCCCCTTCCCTTTTGTTTCATTACTGTGTTATACCTGTGTACATTGTCACCCTGCTTATTTAACTTATATGCAAAGTACATCATGAGAAATCTTGGGCTGGATGAAGCACAAGCTGGAATCAAGATTGCCAGGAGAAATATCAATAACCTCAGATATGCATATGATACCACCCTTACGGCAGAAAGTGAAGAACTAAAGAGCCTCTTGATGAAACTGAGAGGGGAGTGAAAAAGTTGGCTTAAAGATCAACATTCAGAAAACTGAGATTATGGTATCCAGTCCCGTCACTTCATGGCAAATAGATGGGGAAACAGTGGCTGACTTTATTTTGGGGGGCTCCAAATCACTGCAGATGGTGACTGCAGCCATGAAATTAAAAGATGCTTACTCCTTAGAAGGGAAGTTATGGCCAACCTAGACAACATATTCAAAAGCAGAGACAGTACTTTGCCAACAAAGGTCCATCTAGTCAAGGCTATGGTTTTTCCAGTAGTTATGTATGGATGTAAGAGTTGGACTGTGAAGAAAGCTGAGCACTGAAGAATTGATGCTTTTGAACTGTGGTGTACAGGAAGACTCTTGATATTCCCTTGGACTGCAAGGAGATCCAATCAGTCCATCCTAATGGAAAACAGTTCTGAATATTCATTTGAAGGACTGATATTGAAGCTGAAACTCCAATCCTTTGGCCACCTGATTCGAAGAACTGACTGCTTTGAAAACACCCTGATGCTGGGAAAGACTGAAGGTGGGAGGAGAAGGGGACAATAGAGAATGAGATGGTTGGTTGGCATCACTGACTCAATGGACAAGAGTTTGAGTAAACTTCAGGAGTTTGTGATGGACACTGAGGCCTGGAGTGCTACAGTCCAAGGGGTTGCAGAGAGTTGTACAATCTAGATACTGCTTTTTTATTTTGTCATATAGAATCTGATTTGTGTTCATCAATTCAAAGTAATTTCTCAATGACAAATGTTTTGTTCTTTTGGGGGGGAAAGACAGATACCTGTTCTGTCTTTGTGCCTCTTTGTATGTGGTGTGCCCTTAGTTTCTCAGTTGTGTCTGACTCTTGCAACTCTATAGACTGTAGCTCACCAGGCTCCTCTGTCCATGGGATTCTCCAGGCAAGAATACTAGAGTGAGTTGCCATTTCCTTCTCCAGGGGATCTTCCTGACCTAGGAATCAAACCCAGGCAGACTCTTTATTGATGGAGCTATAAGGGAATCCCTTATACCTCTTTATATTTCCTTTATTTCTCAATGAACAATAGTAAGTACATTGCAAGCAGCAAAACACTCACCATAAAGTGAAGCTAGCTGGGGTGGTAACTGACATCTATCCATTACTGAGTGACATTAGAACAAACACATCCCTCAGGTCTCTGTTTTCAGCAGAAGTTACCAGTGTTACTTTGAGCTGGCCACAATTAACTTAAACTACATGCTGAATACTTTATGGGGGTAAAGATACACTTTCAACTAAGAAAGAAGCTACCTTTTCTCTCTTTCCTTCTCCCTGGAGAAGGAAATGGCAGCCCACTCCAGTATTCTTGCCTGGAGAATCCCATGGATGGAGGAGCCTGGTAGGCTACAGTCCATGGGGTCGCAAAGAGTAGGACACGACTGCGCGACTTCACCTTCACCTCATGTGAATTAGATGCAAATAATACCTCAAAGTACATGCACTTACTTGCCCCACCTTTTCCCAGTTTCAAACCTTATTCTAGACACACAGCCACTTTTAACTCTCTTCTGTTTGTTTAAACTACTAGCTCTGTAATATGGAGTTTTAGATGTTTCTAACCATTACTCTGGCTCTAATAAGCTTGCTTCTTACATTTCCCCCCCCATTGCATGCACATTGATTTTGGTCACTCAGCGAAATCACTTACAGCTAATCTACTTTCATGTCTTCCAAACGTTTTTTTTTTAATAACACTCAATTATAGTTGTCCACTTTTCCTTCATTTTGATTCTGTATTTTTATACCTTATCCCATTCTTTTTGCTACCATTTTATGTGTTTCACTAGGGAATTGATTTACTATTTAGGTTTACCACAGGATTTTTAAACAAGGACTTCTCAATTACAAAGGGTCACTGAGTTCATTCTGTTTACTCCTACATAAAAGCATTAAGTGCAGAAACTGACATTAAAAGATGCTTGATAAATGTAAGTCTCCTTTTCTCCTTCCTTCCTCATCTTACTGGAGATGTAAGTACTCTATTAGGTTTGATGAAGCATCTAGTAATGGGGGCTGCATTCATGGATGGGGTCCTTTCCTGACATGCACATCTTAATGAGTTAACATAAAATACAAACCATTTTCTCTGGAATTTAGGTGATTACAGGAAAGACATACATAGCTGATGTTTACTTTCCTTGCTTTAGATCATCTATAATAAAGCCTTTGTGTCAGTTCACATAAATAATTTCTAATATAGTATCTCATTTTTGGATTGAAATAATAATATCCCATACATTTTCTAACCTAATTATTTCTGTGTGTGACATAAGTGTATAACATTTTTATAATAGGATGATAACATGTCAAGGAGAGCCTAATGTATTGATATTTGAAGTTTTCTGGAAAGCCTCATAAATATTGTGACTCAAATATACACTTAAAAGCTCATGAAGCTTTCACAGATCTAAATTCCAGTACCATCAATTTATTTTTTCCTCAGTAACAAGGAATGAATTTTCATATATGTTTAAATCATAGAGAAAAAACTAAGATTTCATTCCCAAATTTTCAAAAACAT
>SJYQ01006014.1:57488-70799 GCA_006410935.1 Redunca redunca | reverse complement strand
CAGAAATAATAAAAATAAATGTGACTTATCAAGTAGTATTCTTTGAAGAATTACTTAAATTTATATGGTACTCATAACTGAAACTTCAACTATGCTTGTATCTTGTTTTATAATCCAATTTCTATGAATTGAATATAGAAGCTAGAAAGAAGGTTAAAATATGAAAATCTTATACTGTAAGAGGAATAATCCTTATACAATAATGACCTGCAAGGAAGGATACAGTATAGGACTATTCCCAATGTTTTGTGGTTTGAAGTTATTTACTATGTTTGTGTTTTAGTTTTAATTCAGGCGGAGTTTTTAGGTCAAAGCTTTTATCAGGTATCCATGATTCAAAGGATTTCAGGAGATGGGTAAATCTATTGACTTTATATGTTAAAAAAAAAAAAAATACTATACACATTAGAGTTTCTATGTGCTTTAAGATTCTCAGCAAACTCTGTAAAATTACTTTTTAAGAATTGCTGCAAGCGATATACTGTAAATAATCATTTGATGCTTTTATAACATTTACCAATATGATTTTTTGCAGTTTTAAACTTTAATTTTTACTTTATACTGAAGCACAGTTGATTTACAGTGTTCTGTTTGGTTGAGGTGTACAGCAAAGTGATTAGACTAATTTTATTAATAGTAGTAACTGATAGACATTATCCTACTTCCTGTTAAAAATATTTTTGAAAATGAAAAGTCAAGTATTTTTGCCTTTTGCAAAATGCTTATCTATTTGAACTTTGCATAGGAGTTTTTTCTATATTTAAATTTTAAAGGATAAGAACAAATACAGAAACAAAAATCAAGTAATATAGCAGTGTGTGAAAGAGATTTTTCCTACTGCCACAAAATACAACTGAAATTCAAAAAAGAAAATGAGATGAATAGTATCATCTGAAAATTAATACCAGTAAGCCATTATAACTTTACCAGGCTTTTCTTGGAAGTAACAGAAGTTATCCATTTACCATTGCCATATATTTCCAGCTAATGTTAAAAAAAGAAAGAAAGAAAAACTAGGAAACTAGAAGAGGTATTTATTTGATTTCTAGGTTTTAAAGTTCTCATAGTGAAAAGTTACATCTTCACCTCATGTGAGAGCAAAAGGGGGTGGAGTGTGCTTAAACAAGTGAGAAGGATTCTAAAATAATACATTATTAGTGGAGATTGAGAATGTCTTTGAAAAGGGAAACCATTTCCTTCTGTAAATAGTTGCAGAGTTGTCACATATTCGAGCTCACCATTGTGTAACCAGCAGAATGAAACAGAACGTGGTGGGAAGAACTTGTCATGGATGAATACAGAAAGTTCCTACTTGTCATGTTGTAGTCAAATTCTGCTCACACCATCTCCACATCTGACTTTAGGCAACTAATATGTGTTCAACTAACCCTAACCCTAACTAACCCTAACCCTAGTGAAGTCACTCAGTCGTGTCTGACTCCACGGACTGTAGCCCACCAAGCTCCTCCGTCCATGGGATTCTCCAGGCAAAAATACTGGAATGGGTTGCCATTTCCTTCTCCAGGGGATCTTCCCGACCCAGGGATCGAACCAAGGTCTCCTACATTGCAGGCAGATGCTTTAACCTCTGCACCACCAGGGAAGCATTACCCTAACCCTAACCCTAACCCTAATTTGCTTCCCTGGTGACTCAGATGGTTAAGAATCTGCCTGCAATGCAGGAGGTCTGGTTTTGATCCCTGATTTGGGAAGATCCCCTAGAGAAGTGAATGGATACCCACTCCAGGATTCTTGCCTGGAGAATCCCATGAACAGAGGAGCCAGGTGGGCTCCAATCCATGGAGTCACAGAGTCAGACATGAGTGAGCGAATACCATTCTTACTTTCCTGCTTTCTATAGGAAAGTCCCTGCTGGTTCAGTGGTAAAGAATCTGCCAGCATATAGGAGTCCTAGGTTCCATCCCTGGGTCAGGAAACTACCCTATGAAAGAAATGGCAACCCAGTCCAGTAATTTTGCCTGGGAAATCCTATAAACAGAGGAGCCTGGCAGGCTAAAGTCCACAGAGTCACAGGGTCAGATTCAACCTAGAGACTAAATCACCAGATGCCATTCTGTGAACACAGACACATTGTTCATTTTCTACAGCTGTACAACAATAGAACAATGTATACAAAGGATACGGAGAAGGCAATGGCACCCCACTCCAGTACTCTTGCCTGGAAAATCCCATGGATGGAAGAGCCTGGTAGGCTGCAGTCCATGGGGTCTCTAAGAGACTGAAGTGACAGCAGCAGCATACAAAGGATCTCTGTACTTAGTGTAACTTGTTTCCTTACTTTTGTTTAATTTATCAGTAGTTGTTTGCTTTCAATTGCTACATAGTATTCTTTGAATAGTTGTTTAGTCACTAAGTCCTGTCTGACTCTTTTGTGACCTCATGGACTGTAGCCTGCCAGGTTCCTATGTCTATGGCAAGAATACTGTAATGGTTTGCCATTTCCTTCTCCAGGGGATCTTCCAGACCCAGGGATTGAACCTATGTCTCCTACATTGCAGGCAGGTTCTTTAACACTGAGCCACCATAAAAGCCCTCCCTTGAATAGATAAACCATTCATTGTTTAGCGATTCACTGGTTAATGCACATTTGGATTGTTTCCGGAATTGGGCTACTGATATTAAAACTATAATAAAAATTTATGTATGTAAGTTATAATGTGTTCACAAGTTTTTATTTTTTTGTGTAAATAACCAGGAATGAAATTCATAGATCAATTAGAAATTTATAAGATTTTTTCCAAATAATTTTATTATTTTGCACCTAGACAAGCAGTCCATATGTGTTCTAGTAACTTTTTTCACAAAACCTGATATTATTAGTGTTTTTAATGCTATCATTTTTGCATATGTGTCTCTAATACTGTGGTGTTAATTTCCAGTACCCTGAGTAATGATACAGAGGAGATTTCTGTATGTTTATTGGGTATTCATATATTTATATAATGTTTGTTCAAACCTTTTGTCTGGATTGTTTGTTTTATTATCATTATTTCTAAGAGTTTATTATAGATTCTGAAGGCAAGCCTTTTGTGTGGTATATGTTCAGTGAAGTTACTCACAGTCTTTGAAATGTCTGCATATTCTAAGTGGTGGTTCCAAAAAAGATAAACTATTTACAAGTTGTGTATATTGTTCAGTTCAGTTCAGTCGCTCAGGCGTGTCCAACTCTTTGTGAACCCATGAACCGAGGAATGACAGACCTCCCGGTCCATCACCAATTCCTGGGCTTCCCACAAACCTGTGTCCATTGAGTCGGTGGTGCCATCCAACCATTTCATCCTCTGTCATCCCTTTCTCCTCCTGCCCTCATATTTCCAGAATGAAGGTCTTTTCCAGTGAGTCAGCAATTCACATCAGATGGCCAAAGTATTGGAGTTTCAATTTCAACATCAGTCCTTCCAATGAACAACCCTTTAGAATGTACTGGCTGGATCTCCTTGCAGTCCAAAGGACTCTCAAGAATCTTCTCCAGCACCACAGTTCAAAAGCACCAATTCTACAGAGCTCAGCTTTCTTTATAGTCCAACTCTCACATCCATACGTGACCACTGGAAAAACCATAGCCTTGACTAGACAGACCTTTGTTGGCAAAGTAATGTCTCTGCTTTTGAATATGCTGTCTAGGTTGGTCATGACTTTCCTTCCAAGGAGTAAGCATCTTTTAATGTCATGGCTGCAATCACCATCTGCAGTGATTTTGGAGCCCAGAGAAATAAAGGCAGCCACTGTTTCCACTGTTTCCCCATCTATTTCCCATGAAGTGATGGGACCTGATGCCATGATCTTAGTTTTCTGAATCTTGAGCTTTAACCCAACATTTTCACTTTCCTCTTTCACTTTCATCAAAAGGCTCTTTAATTCTTCACTTTCTGCCATAAGGATGGTGTCATCTGCATAACTGAGGTTATTGATATTTCTCCTGGCAATCTTGATTCCAGCTTGTGCTTCCTCCAGATCAGCATTTCTTATGATGTATTCTGCATAGAAGTTAAATAAGCAGGGTGACAATATACAGCCTTGACATACTCCTTTTCTTATTTGGAACCAGTCTGTTGTTCCATGTACAGTTCTAACTGTTGTTTCCTGACATGAATACAGGCTTCTCAAGAGGCAAGTCAGGTGGTCTGGGATTCCCATCTCTTAAAGAATTTTCCACAGTTTATTGTGATCCATACAGTCAAAGGCGTTGACATAGTCAATAAAGCAGAAATAGATGCTTTTCTGGAACTCTCATGCTTTTTCCATGATCCAGTGGATGTTGGCAATTTGATCTCTGGTTCCTCTGCCTTTTCTAAAACCAGCTTGAACATCTGTAACTTTGCAGTTCATGTATTGCTGAGGCCTGGCTTGGAGAATTTTGAGCATTACTTTACTAGCGTGTCAGATGAGTGCAATTGTGCAGTAGTTTGAGAATTCTTTGGCATTGCCTTTCTTTGGGATTGGAATGAAAACTGACCTTTCCAGTCCTGTGGCCACTGCTGAGTTTTCCAAATTTGCTGGCATATTGAGTGCAGCACTTTCCCAGGATCATCTTTCAGGATGTGAAATAGCTCAGCTGGAATTGCATCATCTCCACTAGCTTTGTTTGGTGTGATGCTTCCTATGTCCCACTTGACTTCACATACCAGGATGTCTGGCTCTAGCTGAGTGTGAGTGAGCACACCATCATGATTATTTGGGTAGTGAATATCTTTTCTGTACAGTTCTTATGTGTATTCTTGCCACCTCTTCTTAATATCTTCTGCTTCTGTTAGGTCCATACCATTTGTGTTCTTCATTGAGCCCATCTTTGCATGAAATATTCCCTTGGTATCTCTAATTTTCTTGAAGAGATCTCTAATCATTCCCTTCCTATTGTGTTCCTCTATTTCTTTTCATTGATTACTGAGGAAGGCTTTCTTATCTCTCCTTGCTAGTCTTTGGAACTCTGCATTCAAATGGGAATATCTTTCCTTTTCTCCTTTGCTTTTCACTTCTCTTCTTTTTACAGCTATTTGTAAGGCCTCCTCAGATAGCCATTTTGCTTTTTTTTGCATTTCTTTTTCTTGGGGATTGTCTTGATTCCTGTCTCCTGTACAATATCACAAACCTCCGTCCATAGTTCATCAGGCAATCTGTCTACCAGATCTAGTCCCTTAAATCTATTTCTCACTTCCACTATATAGTCATAAGGGATTTGATTTAGGTCAAACCAGAATCGTATAGTGGTTTTCCCTACTTTCTTGAATTTAAGTCTGAATTTGTCAATAAGGAGTTCATGTTCTGAGCCACAGTCAGCTCCCAGTCTTGTTTTTGCTGACTGTATAGTGCTTCTTCATCTTTGACTGCAAAGAATATAATCCATTTGATTTTGGTTTTGACCATCTGGTGATGTCCATGTATATAGTCTTCTCTTGTGTTGTTGAAAGAGGGTGTTTGCTATGACCAGTGTGTTCCCTTGGCAAAACTCTATTAGCCTTTGCCCTGCTTCATTCTGTACTCCATGGACACATTTGCCTGTGAGATGAGTGCAATTGTGTGGTAGTTTGAGCATTCTTTGGCATTGCCTTTCTTTGGGATTGGAATGAAAACTGACCTTTTCCAGTCCCGTGGCCCCTACTGAGTTTTCCAAATTTGCTGGCATGTTGAGTGCAGCATATACTTGGATTAATGTGATATTGAATGGTTTGCCTTGGAAACGAACAGAGATCATTCTGTTGTTTTTGAGATTGCATCCAAGTATTGCATTTTGGACTCTTTTGTTGACCATGATGGCTACTCCATTTCTTCTGAGGGATTCCTGCCCGCAGTAGTAGATATAATGGTCATCTAAGTTAAATTCACCCATTCCAGTACATTTTAGTTAGCTGATTCCTAGAATGTCTACATTCACTCTTGCCATCTCCTGTTTGACCACTTCCAATTTGCCTTGATTCATGGACCTGACATTCCAGGCTCCTATGCAGTGTTGCTCTTTACAGCATTGGACCTTGCTTCTATCACCAGTCACATCCACAGCTGGGTATTGTTTTTGCTTTGGCTCCATCCCTTCATTCTTTCTGGAGTTATTTCTCCACTGATCTCCAGTAGCTTATTGGGCACCTACTGACCTGGGGAGTACCTCTTTCAGTATCCTATCATTTTGCCTTTTCATACTGTTCATGGGGCTCTTAAGGGAAGAATACTGAAGTGGTTTGCCATTCCCTTCTCCAGTGGACCACATTCTGTCAGACTTCTCCACCATGACTTGCTCTTCTTGGGTGGCCCCATAGGCATGGCTTAGTTTCATTCAGTTAGACAAGGCTGTGGTCCTAGTGTGATTAGATTGACTAGTTTTCTGTGAGTATGGTTTCAGTGTGTCTGCCCTCTGATGCCCTCTTGCAACACCTACCATCTTACATGGGTTTCTCTTACCTTGGACGTGGGGTATCTCTTCACAGCTTCTCTAGCAAAGCGTAGCTGCTGCTCCTTACCTTGGACAAGGGTATCTCCTGACTGCCATCCCTACTGACCTTGAACATGGAATAGCTCCTCTAGGCCCTCCTGCGCCCATGCAGCCACCGCTCCTTGGACGTGGGGTTGCTCCTGCTGGCCACCGCCCCGACCTCAGACGTGGGTAGCTCCAACCAGTAGCACTGAAGAAGCTGAAGTTGAATGGTTTTATGAAGACCAACAAGACCTTTTAAAATTAACACCCAAAAAAGATATCCATTTCATTATAGGGGACTGGAATGCAAAAGATTGAAGTCAAGAAACACCTGGAGTAACAGGCAAGTTTGGCCTTGGAATATGGAATGAAGCACGGCAAAGACTAATAGAGTTTTGCCAAGAAAATGCACTATCATAACAAACACCAACTTTCAACAATATAAGCAAAGACTCTACTCATGGACATCACCAGATGGTCAACACTGATATCACATTAACTATATTCTTTGCAGCCAAAGATGGAGAAGCTCTATACAGTCAGCAAAAAAAGACCAGGAGCTGACTGTGGCTCAGATCATGAACTCCTTATTGCCAAATTCAGACTTAAATTGAAGAAAGTAGGGAAAGCCACTAGACCATTCAGGTATGACCTAAATCAAATCCCTTGTGATTATACAGTGGAAGTGAGATAGATTTAAGGGACTAGCTCTGATAGATAGAGTGCCTGATGAATTATGAATGGAAGTTCATGACATTGTACTTAGGAGACAGGGATCAAGACCATCCCCATGGAAAAGAAATGCCAAAAAGCAAAATGGCTGTCTGAGGAGGCCTTACAAATATATAAGCGAAAAGCAAAGGTAAAAAGGGAAGATATAAGCATCTGAATGCAGAGTTCCAAAGAATAGCAAGAAGAAATAAGAAAGCCTTCCTCAGCCATCAGTGCAAAGAAATAGAGGAAAACAAGAGAATGGGAAAGACTAGAGATCTCTTCAAGAAAATTAGAGATACCAAGGGAACATTTCATGCAAAGATGGGCTCGATAAAGGACAGAAATGGTATGGACCTAACAGAAGGAGAGATATTAAGAGGTGGCAAGAATACACAGAAGAACTGTACAAAAAAGATCTTCATGACCCAGATAATCATGATGGTGTGATCAATAATCTAGAGCCAGACATCCTGGAATGTGAAGTCAAGTGGGTTTAGAAAGCATCACTACAAACAAAGCTAGTGGAGTTGATGGAATTCCAGTTGAGCTATTTCAAATCCTAAAAGATGATGCTGTGAAAGTGCTGCACTCAACATGCCAGCAAATTTGGAAAACTCAGCAGTGGCCACAGGACTGGAAAAGGTCAGTTTTCATTCCAATCCCAAAAGAAAGGCAATGCCAAAGAATACTCAAACTACCACACAATTGCACTCATCTCACAGGCTAGTAAAGAAATGCTCAAAATTCTCCAAGCCAGGCCTCAGCAATACGTGAACTGTGAACTTCCAGATGTTCAAGCTGGTTTTAGAAAAGGCAGAGGAACCAGAGATCAAATTGCCAACATCATCAAAAAAAACCGGAGAGTTCCAGAAAAGTATCTATTTCTGTTTATTGACTATGCCAAAGCCTTTGACTGTATGGATCACAATAACCTGGAAAATTCTTTAAGAGATGGAAATCCCAGACCACCTGACCTGCCTCTTGAGAAACCTGTATGCAGGTCAGGAGGCAACAGTTAGAACTGGACATGGAACAACAGACTGGTTCCAAATAGGAAAAGGAGTACATCAAGGCTGTATATTGTCACCCTGCTTATTTTACTTATATGCAGAGTACATCATGAGAAACACTGAGCTGGAAGAAGCACAAGCTGGAATAAAGATTGCTGGGAGAAATATCAATAACCTCAGCTATGCAGATGACACCACCCTTACGGCAGAAAGTGAAGAGGAACTAAAAAACCTCTTGATGAAAGTGAAACAGGAGAGTGAAAAAGTTGGCTTAAAGCTCAAAATTCAGAAAACTAAGATCATTGCATCTGGTCCCATCACTTCATGGGAAATAGATGGGGAACAGTGGAAACCGTGTTAGACTTTATTTTGTGGGGCTCCAAAATCCCTGCAGATGGTGACTGCAGCCATGAAATTAAAAGATGCTCACTCCTTAGAAGAAAAGTTATGACCAACCTATATAGTATATTCAAAAGCAGAGACATTACTTTGCCAACAAAGGTCTGTCTAGTCAAGGCTATGGTTTTTCCTATGGTCATGTATCTATGTGAGAGTTGGGTTGTGAAGAAAGGTGAGTGCTGAAGAATTGATGCTTTTGAACTATGGTGTTGGAGAGGACTCTTGAGAGTCCCTTGGACTGCAAGGAGATCCAACCAGTCAATCCTAAAGGAGATCAATCCTGGGTGTTCTTTGGAGGGAATGATGCTGAAGCTGAAACTCCAGTACTTTGGCCGCCTCATGCGAATAGTTGACTCCTTGGAAAAGACTCTGATGCTGGGAGGGATTGGAGGCAGGAGAAGAAGGGGATGACAGAGGATGAGATGGCTGGATGGCATCACTGACTCATTGGACATGAGTCTGAGTGAACTCTGGGAGTTGGTGATGGACAGGGAGGCCTGGCATGCTGTGATTCATGGGGTCGCAAAGAGTCAGACATGACTGAGTGACTGAACTGAACTGAACTGAACTGAGTGCAGCACTCTCACAGCATCATTGTTTAGGATTTGAAATAGCTCAACTGGAATTCCATCACCTCCACTAGCTTTGTTCATAGTGATGCTTCCTAAGGCCTACTTGACTTTGCATTCCTTGATGTCTGGCTCAAGGTTAGTGACCTTATCTCATGATTGTCCAGATCATTTAGGCTTTTTTGTATAGTTCTGTGTATCCTTGCCACTTCTTAATATTTTCTGGTTCTGTTAGGTCCTTGCCACTTCTGTCCTTTATTGTGTCCATTTTTACGTGAAATCTTCCCTAGGTATCTCTAATTTTCTTGAAAAGATCTCTAGTCTTTGCCATTCTACTGTTTTCCTCTATTCTTTTCATTGATCCTTTAGGGAGTCTTTCTAATCTCTCATTGATATTCTTTGGCATACTGCATTCAGATGGGTTTATCTTTACTTTTCCCCTTGACTTTTGCTTCTCTTCTTTTCTCAGCTATTTGTAAGGCCTCCTCAGAGAACAATTTTGCTTCTTACATTTATTTTTCTTTTCAACATTTTTGGTCACTGCCTCCTGTACAATGTTACAAACCTCCATCCATAGTTCTGGGACTGTGTCTATCCGATCTAATCACTTGAAAATGTTTGTCACTTCCACTGTATAATAAAGGGATTTGATTTAGGTCATACCTGAATGGCCTAGTTGTTTTCTCTACTTTCTTCCATTTAAGTCTGAATTTTGCATAAGAAGCTGATGACCTGAGCCACACTTATCTCCAGGTCTTGCTTTTGCTGACTGTAAAGAGCTTCTCCATCTTCAGCTCAAAGAATATATTCAATCTGATTTCGGTATTGAACATTCGGTGATGTTAGTGTAGAGTGGCCTTTGTGTTTTTGGCAGAGGCTGTTTTCCATGACTAGTGCATTCTCTTGGCAAATTCTGTTAGCCTTTACCCTTCTTCAATTTTACTCCAATGCCACACTTGCCTGTTACTCTAGGCATCTCTTGACTTCCTACTTTTGCATCAGTTCAGTCCAGTCACTCCACTGTGTCTGACTCTTTGCAATCCCATGGACTGAAGCATGCCAGGCATCCCTGTCCATCACCAACTCCTGAAGTTTACTCAGACTTATGTCTATTGAGTGGTGATACCATCCAACCATCACATCCTCTGTCGTCCCCTTCTCCTCCTGCCTTAAATCTTCCCCAGCATCAGGGTTTTTTCAAATGAGTCAGCTCTTCCTATCAGGAAGCCAAAGTATTGGGGTTTCAGCTTCAGTATCAGTCCTTCCAATGAATATTCAGAAATGATTTCCTCTAGGATGGACTGGTGAGATCTCCTTGCAGTCCAAGGGACTCTCAAGAGTCTTCTCCAAAACCACAGTTCAAAAGCATCAATTCTTCAGCACTCAGCTTTCTTTATAGTCCAACTTTTTCTTTGTTGTATTGCTATTTAGATTCAAGTTCAAAATCTACTTTGTGGTTAGTGTTTACACTCAAATTATGTCTGCTCTTGTGCCAAGTATAGCTAAACATGTCTAATTTAGGGCTTATAGTTATTTGGAATAAACCATTTTCCCTAACTTACAAGTGGGGAAATGACAGTTAAGAGAAATTATATTTTTTGCAAATTATTATAATTTTGTTACAAAGACATGATTAAAATCTAGATTTTATTTCCATGTCTAATGATTTTTTCCATTATACTTTTTTTTTTTTTTTTTGCCATTCCAATGCATACCCCTTATAGTGTGCTCACTACATTATATTGTCAACTTTTGCTTACCTATTGGCCTCTCTCATTAGTATCAGTTATTCAGGGAGAGGTTGCTATTTTTATCTGACTGCTCAGTATGTAAGTGGGGGCTCTTCAGTTATTATAAGTCAAACATTTGTGGTAGAAAGACTTAATGTGAAATTGATTTGTGATCAAAGAAATTTCATGTTTTCACTTAATTCAAGTGCATAGGTATTTGCAAGAAAAAATATCAAACTATATATACTTTTCTGACTTGCATTTCAATCTCACATAGCATATTTTGGGCTATTTGCAACAGGACCAAGAATGGAATCCTGTAGAAGTAACAAACCACAAAACAAATTCCACCAAATTGCATGATTGAATCCTTGTTGCCATATTACTCTGTTTTGGTGATAATTCCTATCATCCTTTCTGATGGAATGTTAATTGGGTGAATGCATTTCTTTTGTTCTCCACTAACTTATTTATGGGGTCACAAAGAGTTGGACACGACTGAGTGACTGAACTGAACTGAACTTATTTATCTTTAACAATGCAGTATATTGATCTATTGCTTAGTCTTACATGGATTGGATTCTTAGTGCTGAAAACATATTAAGTCTGTGTTGCACACTGTTAGTTAAGACTTGACTTAGAATAGATTTAAGTAAAATCCCAGCAGTTTGACATCTTGGAAAAGCACTATTGTCAAATAGTAACTTGGAAAATATACAGACATATTTAATAAAAAATATCCTGGAGAATGAAATGGCAATTCACTTCAGTATTCTTGCCTTGAGAATCCCATGGACATAGGAACCTGGCAGGCTACAGTTTATGGAACTGCAAGAGTCGGACACGACTTAGCACTTTCTTTTTTCTATACTATATATGATAGTCTTAAATATATTTAAAAGCTTATTAACTCACAGATCCTTACAATAAATATATTAAGCATTATACTTTTTTTTGAAGATTACTTTTTCTTATGCTTCTTTTCCCTTAATTTAACAACTATAGTGAGACAAAGTAGACTGCATGAATCATAATCTGCACATTGTTGAAGGGTGCATTTTGATAAGTTTACATACACACACACATACATACTCTGAAACAGTTGCCAAAAACAAAATAACTAATATATTCTTCACACCAGAAATTTCCATTTGCCCTTTCAGATTCCACTTTTCACCCAACCAAGAGATCCTCTGATCTTTTTTCTCATTATCAATTAGTCAGAATTTTCTATTGTTGTTGTTCACTTGCTGTGTCTGACTCTTTATGACCCCATGGACTGCAGCACCCCAGGTTTCCCTGTCCTTCACTATCTCCTGGAGTTTTCTTGAACTCATGTCCCTTGAGTTGGTGATGCCACCCTCTCATCTCATCTCTGTTGCCCTCTTCTGTAATGTCAAAACAAACATGATATGAAAATATTCAGATTGCTGGTAGAGACCTAGAAAAATATCAGAAATTTTACCTAATGATTATAAAGATTTAGCCATTTTGCTACATTTGAAAATAAAATCTTATCCAATGGCATGAATCATTTTGTATTTAATTAAGAAATATAGCATTTTTATTTCAGTTATTCTTTTATACTGACGCTTCATTCACTGCCCCAAAGCCAACTATCCTAGATATTAAATATATATTGTGGAATTTATGTTATTACCTTTTATTCTGCCATTCTATTCATAAATAATGAGCAATTCTTTGTCTCTGATGGTATAGATTTGACAGGACATTACATCATTATGGAACAGATTTTTTTTTTTTTTTACAGTTTTCAGCCTTTAAATGGGTTGTGTTAATTGCTTTATGATGAACCTAGCATCTGCTTTGCAAAGAGAATGTCATTTTACTAATAACTTCAGTTGAAAAACTAATTGCAGGAAAATAAACATGTACTACAGAACATTTGTGAGTTTTTTAAATTTAATGTTCTGAGAAGGTTCAGATTCTTTTAGATCGTCTTTTCCCAATCAATACATTCATACAAGATTTTTTTCTTTTTTTTTAAGAAATCTTTTGTAATGGAAATCTTATGAACTGTTTTAGAGTAAAAATTGAAAACCTTAAGGCAGATTGAGCTTTGTGGTGCTCCTGAGAATATATACTGTTTGTAGACATCTTTTTCACAAAAATTATTCCTGTATAACTTTGAACATCAACCTGGGCTGAGACTTAAGTCACAGGGGATTGAAAAATAGTAAAAGCAATGATTTGAGGAGAGCTGGCAAACTAATGTCTCAGTGTTTACCAAGAGAGACAAATTTATTTCATCTGTCACAAAGATTACCTGAAAAATCTTAGGCTGCCTCATAAGACATTGTATTGCTTAGCAGTTTTAAAAAGAATAAAAGTATAAAATTTCTTCTTCAAATTCTGTCTTATAAAAATTTTTATTATAAAATATAAAATGGTTAGTGTT
The DNA here is from genome assembly GCA_006410935.1 of Redunca redunca. NCBI lineage: Eukaryota > Metazoa > Chordata > Mammalia > Artiodactyla > Bovidae > Redunca > Redunca redunca. The sequence continues at coordinate 57,531 of SJYQ01006014.1, read as the reverse complement.
TAAATACCAAAAAATTAAAAAAGGCCAAAAATTAACCTAGTAG
>SJYQ01006014.1:42130-57452 GCA_006410935.1 Redunca redunca | reverse complement strand
AGTAGACTTCAGGCAAACAAACAAAAGTAAAATCCACACAGAGATAATAGTTATCTCTGTAAGAATTGTTGCATTTTAAGAGTCAATGTTTGCAAGTAATTGTAAAAAGTAAAGTAAAAATCTATGACTTGTGTATCTAAGATATTTGCTTCATCATCTGAATAACAAAAACAAAGACACCTTTCCCATTCAACACCTAAAATGAGATTTTTAGAAGTATTAATAATTTGTGAGTGTATTATAGTTTTTACATACACCTCTCAATGCCATTTACTTATGTAGTAGTTATAAAAGAAGCTGAATTCAAAATAAAAATTGAAGTAAATGAATTACATAATGAAATATTTATCAGAAGTATATTTAGTAAAAGTGAATTGTAATATTCAACATGTATAAATATTTTCTTAGCTTAAGTTACTTAAGAATATGAAATCATATACACCTGAAGAATTATCAAAGTGAAACCTAAGAAAACCCCACTATCTGAACCCCCTAAAGGTCCTTCTTCTAAAGCAATTTTCCTAAATCTTTCCCATTAAATCTTGCTCAAACTGCACAAGTACCAAGAAGAGGTAATATGTTCCCTGGATTCACATTCTTTGAAATTTAACTTTTCTTGTCTCTAGTAAATGCTTTACAGAATGTTCTTGTATTTTTTTTTAACATAAAAATTGTTTAAAGTTCTTGAGTAAAACTATTGCTTATGTAGAAAATGGGTACTTAAAATCTCTGGATGTTTTTAAAGACTGACATTCATTCTACTTTTGTACAATCAAACGAATGGCTTTAAGGTTACTGGGACTAATAAAGAGTAAATATAAAATATAATTTTCCTCCCAACATGTACTTAGTTAAGCTTATAAATATTCTTAACAGCTTTGCTTGCTAGTTTGAAAGTAAAATTATTTTATGTATTTTAGAGTAATGTTTTTCTTTTAAATTTATGTTGATATTTTTCATAAAAAGTGCATAGATTTTTAAACTGTCAGTGCAGATCCACAAGCCAAAGTTTTTCTACATAATATGATTAAAAGTAACCAGTTTCTTGAAAATATACGTTTTCTCCCATGACATTTTAGAGTCCCTAAAGGTAATAAGGCTACGCACTCCAGTATTCTGGCCTGGAGAATTCCATGGACTAAGTCCATGGGGTTGCAAAGGGTCAGACATGACTGATTGACTTTCACTCACTTCATTAAAGGTAATAAGTACTTCTCTGTCATTTTATTATTGACATTCCCATAACAAAAGCTAGTTTAAAATATACATTATATAGTAATTATTTCATATATTGATGGGAAATTTTTGGAATGAGTATGAAAAATTGGTAACTAGATTTTAAAATGATGAATGAGCTGATTAAGAAATTATATTAGCCAACTTTCACTTTTCTTTTTTGATTATATTCTTCCCCTGAAAATCACATTTACTTAAAGACTACAGAAAGAGTAGATTGTGGTTGTTTTCTTTTTTTCCCCATTAGGGTATAGTTGCTTTACAACGCTGTGGTAGCTTCTGCTGTACAGAAGTGAATCGGGTATATGTATCCCCTGCCTTTTGGACTTCCTTCCCACCCACCATCCCATCCATCTAGTAATCTTTGAACAGCTTTAATTGCTCTTGAACTATATATAAATGATTCTGAAGTTCAAATGTCCAGGGATGGTAGCTTGTTCCAGTTTCCTTTGTGGTTTTGATGCTCATTTATCATTTAAAGTTGGGCAGGTCCCGGTGCTTAACTGGGATTTTTAAGGTGTTTAAATGGTAGAAAATACGTGTTCAAGTGGCAGTTATTGTGTGTGGTTGGCTATAAGCAGTTAGCCAGAACTTTTTCTTATTATCCCCCTTTAGCTAGCACTCAGAACTTAAAGGCACCAAACCGTTTCTGCTATGGGCAATGTAGGTGCCTCCTTCATAGCTATTTAAGTAACCCTAGCCATTTTCACAGAGTGGAAGAAAAAAATAACAATTAAGGGGCCGCTAAGAGTCGGACATGACTGAGCGACTTCACTTTCACTTTTCACTTTCATGCATTGGAGAAGGAAATGGCAACCCACTCCAGTATTTTCGCCTGGAGAATCCCAGGGACGGGGGAGCCTGGCGGGCTGCCATTTATGGGGTCGCACAGAGTCGGACACGACTGAAGGACCTAGCAGCAGCAGCAGCAGCAGCAGCAGCAAGGTATAATGATCACAGTTAAATTCCCTTGAAGATTTATAATGAGATGATGTATGTAAGATTTATACTCCTTGCTACTATAATGCTAAAATCCATTCATATGATCACATGCTGCTGTAACATATTCATTATTAGTTTTGTATAGTATTCCATTGTTTAATATCATTTAATGCACTTTTCTGTTCATAAATACTAGTGTTCCTTCAGGCTTTTGCTAACATAAGGAACGAAAGTGCTGCTATGTGTAAATTTCTGTGCATGTTTCCTGGTGTACATGTATGCCTTTCTTTTTAGTTTATAGCTGCAAGAGAAATCGCTACATTGTATGGAAGGAGTATATTCGGTTTAATAAGGAAACACCAAAATGTTTCCCTTGGGAAACAAGTTAAACATATGTTTAACAGTTTTTATTGATATGTTTACAGACACTAATGATTCACTTTTTCGGCAGAAGTTGTTATAACCAGACTTTAAAATTTTCCCATTGAATGGATACAAATTGGTACCTATTTTTAGTCTCAGTTTTATTTTCCCGATCACCAGCAGGATTAAGTGTGATTTCACATGATTATCAGCCATATTAATGTTATACAACTAAACATTTATGACCAATACTTTACCATACTATTCTCTAGCAAAATATAAAATAAATGAATAAAGTACTCTATGTGCCCCTCTAAGGCTGGCTACAAGTGTTAAGTTTGGAATTTTTTCAAGTGCAAGACATTCCAATACTCTGAACACAGGGATAGTGAATATCAGAGAGACTGTCTGTTTTACCTCAATGACTTGGATTTTTTGGCTTAATTTGTTCAATTATTTCTCCAATCTTTCTAGAATTTTCTTTTGTATTTATCATATGTACAGTGTACTTATCCATACCTGATGATTTTTATTCTGGAAAAAACATGTCTTTTCAAGCAATATTTGTAATGCAATTCATCATTGTATTCTTTGTTTTTTTTTTAATATCTGTTTGAATTTGTTTTATTATTGGAATTAACTTTTTCTTGGCTCATTGTGCCTACATTTTAGACCCCTTAGCACTTGTCAAATTCATAATAAAGATGATTGAGCTTAACAATTGTATTATTCTTCTTCACAAACTTAATAGTGGTGGTTTATTCCTTACCACATCAATTTAACTGTCCTACATTTTTATTTTATAGATACATTTATAGAAACATAAATTTAAGCTTTAAATTTTTTAACCTATTAAGGTTTTCTTATCTTGTGGGATTTGAGCATCAGTGTATTCAATACCAATGGTACTGAGAATGTGTGCTTTTGATGAGAGAGATTTTGTCAAATTTTTAATTAAAATATTGCTCTTCTCATGTTGACAGGGTAATAACAATAGCACCAAGAGTTTCTAGAAGATCAAGTTGAGAATTTCAGAAAAAGACAGTAGGAAGCAGAAACCAAAGGAAGCAGCTCTCTGCCCTGATACATTGTTGCATGTCTGCAAGTTTGGTTAAAAGTAATGTGTAGATTTAAGTGATGAGAGAGCAGAATTTTTTCTGCCACCAGAGATGCAAACTTTTGCAGGTGTCAGTGTAATCATGTCTGGGAATTAGGGGAATTAGTTGGGTAACAAATAATGCATTAGTTACCAACTGATGCGCACAGCCCTTTAAGGAAAAAACTATACTAGGTCAAGGAACTTTTAAGCATAAATCATAAAGAATTTTTTTCTTAAAAACTAATCCACTATAACCTAAGTTGAACCACATAATTAAACTCAACATTTTTAACCAAATTTATTGATTCCTTTCTTAACTGGTAACATCTACCCACCCAGCTTCCGTTACTCCTAATACTCATGAAAATACATCAGACTGTGTAAGAACTTTCTGTAAGAGGATGGATTATTTTTGCAGGAATCCAAGTCAGAGCTAAAATCACAGCAGCCTGGATCATGCAGTTAGGGGGCATGGGAATGGGAAACAAGACAACCTTTCAGAGGTTTCAAGGGAAGAGGGTATTAGGGATGCGGGAGGAGAGAGGTGTAGAGATAGCACATCTATCACATCATGTATAATGGATTATTTCTTTTTTTGTGCCTGGAATAGTTAAGATCTATACTCTTAACAAACTTGATGATTGTAATGTTGTCTATATACACTTTACTGTGCATTAGATCTCTAGGGCTTACTTAGTTTGTACCCTCTCCAGTCTCTGTCCGCGCCCACCCCCCACCCCCCAGTAACCATTTACTCTCTATTTTGTGAGTTTAACTTTTTAGATTCTGCATATGTCATGTCATATAGTATTTGTGTTTCTCTGCGTGACTCATCTCACTTAGCATAATATCCTCAAGGTCTATCCATGTTGTTGCAAATAGCAGGGTTTCCTTCTTTCTTATGGCTGTATAATAGATATACGTATGTATCTTCAAAGAATATTTTACCCACATACTTATCTGAGAATGCATTTGAGAAAAGCATTGGGTTAGAGACCGTGAGATGAATAAGAGAGAAAACAGTAGTAAGTGAAGTGGGACCTTGTTAAATATCTCTGTATAGTGCTGTGCTGTGCTGTGCTTAGTCCAACTCTTTGTGACCCCATGGACTGTAGCCCACCGGGCTCCTCTGTCTATGTGATTTTCCATGAAAGATTACTGGAGCGAGTTGCTACTTCCTCCTCCAGGGCAACTTCCTACCCTTGGGTCAAACCCACCTCTCCTGTGTCTCCTGAACTGGTAGGTGGATTCTTTACCCCAAAGCCATACCACTTTTTAAACAACACAAACCCAGAGTTCTTCAGGATACGCAGTCACAAAATTCTATCACTAGTGTGATAAATATGTCTACATTCTCACATCTACAAAATGATTTACCTAATTTTTCTACTTCCTAGAAAAGTTTACATAGCATCAAGAATATTCCTAATCACAGACATACATGACCCAAATGCTAAGTATTTGTTGGGAGCTGTAAGGTCTACAAATTATCTTGGAAAATATTTTATACCCTTAATGTACTGATAAGGAGTAGTATTGCCAGAAAATCAGATGTTCCCTTTGTGTGTGTGTGTGTGTGTGGGCGCGCANAAAATGAACAATCTTCAGGGGCAGCCAACTGTATTTTAAATAACTCCATAAGCCTTTTTGGTGGGATATTTTTTCTCTTATTTTACACATGATAATTGTTTCAATTCCTTGTCCTTTGTATTGAATTGATGCTGGAAAATGCTTTTAAGTAAAAAACATTATCAAAACTCATCAGTCTGTTACATTTCAATGAATCAGAGCTTGTGGTAAAGTTTCAGGATATAAATAAAAAGCAAAAATTTCACTAAATTGTTTTCAGCAGGACCATTCCAAAATAATATAGATTTCTGCTGAAATATAGCAATCTGTAAAGAGAAAACTATTTACATGGACAATTGCCTCACAGTGGGAATTTGGCAATGAAAACAAATGATTCCAGTAATTGCTTTATATACAAGAAAGCATATTTCGTAAGGTAACTTTAGCAAAATAAAGATCGCATAACCTTGTGCCATGAAAAAAATAGAGCTTATTCAACATTGATTAAGGGAGTTTACAAGTGTATAGTGAATTCATAATCCTTATTTTTGTTTGATTTTTTTTTTCAGCACTTAAAGTTATTAGACAATATCCTTGGGAATTTTTAGCTATAACTAAATACAAAAATGGTATAAACTATAAACCTAGATTTTCACATGATATATATGTTGGCAGAGTCTCAGTTCAGTTCAGTTCAGTTCAGTCACTCAGTCGTGTCTGACTCTTTGCGACCCCATGAATTGCAGCACGCCAGGCCTCCCTGTCCATCAGCAACTCCCAGTGTTCACCCCAACTCATGTCCATCGAGTTGGTGATGCCATCCAGCCATCTCATCCTCTGTCGTCCCCTTCTCCTCCTCCCCCCAATCCCTCCCAGCATCAGAATCGTTTCCAATGAGTCAACTCTTCTCATGAGGTGGCCAAAGTATTGGCTACCTTATACTAAAACTTAGTTGTCTCCTTAAGTCAAAGCAGTTTTCATATTCATAAGAAATAACATTTGATTGATTGGTGCTTTCTAAAATTTTCATAGACTTACCAAAAAATAGACTCATAACCTTCAATATTTAAAAAAAGTGTGGAATCATGCTTTTTAATGCAAATACAGACCAATATTATACAATTTATCTGAGAAACNTAGACTTACCAAAAAATAGACTCATAACCTTCAATATTTAAAAAAAGTGTGGAATCATGCTTTTTAATGCAAATACAGACCAATATTGTACAATTTATCTGAGAAACCATTGAAATTATCAGAAATACCCTTAATAGTTTTTTCAGCCAGAATGAAGATGTGATGTAAGACACACAGAAATAGAACCAAGTGATGGGATAGTTCTTGACAAGAAGGGTTCAGTGTAAAAATCCTAGTAGTGTTGAGTTCTCATGTGAAATAACGTAGTTGGTGCCAGGTTTCTAGACCTAGCCTTGTGAGCCAAATGAGACACATGAATATGTTTTATATAATCTGAACAGTGTGTAACCATGCTATTAAATGTTGAATATAAAAAGGGAAATTTCACATCAAAATCATCTTTTGTAGTTGCTTTAAAAAACAGAAACTTGTAACACTAGCCTCCCACTTACTAGGATATCAATCAGTTGAAATGCCAGAAGTAAAATCTCAGTTCTGGCACTTTTTATGGGGCTCCTGTCATCCTTCAGGTAGATAATTTCACCTTCTAAAATTGCAGTTATTCCTTATATCTATTATTGTCTGTTTGTCTTTCCCTGTGAATGTGAAAACTATGGAGTAAAGAACTTTATTTTGTTATTGATATATCCTAAGAATCTCCAAGAACATCTGGCACAAAGGAAGAACTTAATAAATGTTTGATGAATAGAAGATTAATTGGCTAATTCATGGGATAATTGAGCAATCATGTTGATGTATGGCAAAACCAATACAGTATTGTAAGGTAAAATAAAGTAAAATTAAAAAAAAATAACTGGGCAATCAAACAATTTTGGCCTTCGCTTATTGATTATTGCTTCCTTGACATTTAAGTCTCCTGCTTAAGCCTTAGTGATCATTTTGTGAAGCAGAAGTTGAGAGAAAGTGACAAGTAATAAACAAATATATATGATAATGAGACAAAGAAAAATTTAGGTGGTCAGTAGAGAAATATTTCATAATGAAAGGACTCAATTTTATAAACAATAAGGAAAAGACTTAACAACCATCTTTACTTCTGTGTTTTTAAGACGGCAATGTTAAAAAGTATGATTTTCAGCTGGCATTAAACATTTGTAAATAGTGAGAATGACAACTACTAAATACAAAGTACGTGACTTTTCTACAGTAGAATTAGGAGTCAAACATGATCATTTTAGTTGTTTATATATAACCTGAATTATTAAAAAATTATACTTCTGCAATTTTTATTTTTAAAATACAAAACCTTTGTAATCATTTGTTTCTATTCTTTGATAGATAAATAATGAGAAGACATACGTGCCATGGATTGCATGTTTGTGTTCCCTGGACTCATATGTTGAAATCCTACCCCTCAAGGTGATGGTATTAGGATGTAGGGCCTTAGAAAGTGATCAGGTCACAGGGCTCCACCCTCATGACCAAAATTAGTTTCTTCATGAATGAAGCCCCAGAGAGCTCCCTAGTGCCTTCTGCCTTGTGAGGACATAGGAAGAAGTCTGCAACCCAGAGGAAGCCCCTACCTAGACTGTGCAAGCACCCTGAGCTCAGTTGTCTAGGCTTCAGAAGTGTGAAAAATAGGTTTCTATAGTTTATGTGCTGTGCTTAGTCATTCAGTCATGCCCAACTTTTTGCAACCCCATGGACTGTAGCCCACCATGCTCGGCTGTTCATAGGGATTCTCCTGGCAAGAATACTGGAGTGGATTGCCATGCTCTTTTTTTTTTTTTTTTTTTAAATAAGATACCCTATAAAGCATGGGTCCCCAGCCTCCAGGATCTAATGCTTGATGATCTGAGGTAGAGATGATGTAATAACAATAGAAGTAAGTGCATGATAAATGTAATGCACTTGATCATTCTGAAACAATCCCTGCCACTCCAACCTGGTCCATGGAAAATCTGTCTTCCATGAAACCAGTCCCTGGTGCTAAAAATGTTGGGGACCACTGAATCATAAAGGGTTAGTCAGTGGTATTTTGTTATAGCAGCTTGAAAGATTTGAGACAATAGACACTGAAAAAGGATTGCACAGTGGTCTTTGGGGTTTTCTTAACTTTCGGCAGGGACACTAAACCTAGTATGTGTTGTTAATTTGAGGGCAAAATGGCAGTTTGTGAAAACAGTGGTAGAAACTGTTGAACTTGGTTTCAAATATTTGATTTCCACCTCTTATGTGATAATAGGACCTTTGACTTTTATTTAGCATTTAATTTAAACAGATAAAAGAGTTAAATGTAACAGGACCTGAACAAGTAGAAATCATAGAAGAGGCTTGATAGATATTTTTTGACTCACTGATTAATATTAAACACCACTGAAAAAATTGGAAAAGTTAGCACAAAAGAGTAACTATTGTTCTTTCAGTAAGAATAGTCAGGATAAATTGTTCAAAAATGTCTGTACACCATGGAGAAATTGAAAAGTNGAATAGCTAACCATACATTTTAAAAATTAAGTGTGAATTAAGAACTATTTTTTTTAGGAGTCTGCAGTAATATATTTATTGAAAGACATCATGAACAAGAAATTAAGATACCTTATATGGTTGGTTCCTAATGATAAGCTGACTTATCAATGCCATATTTAGCCAATCTTGTGTAACACTCAGGACTGCTCATGAAAAGTAGTATGCTCGTGAATTAGAGTATATTTTTCTCATCACCATTGTATTAACTGAATTCCCATTCCAATATCGTATTTCAATATTCCTACAAGCTCACCCTTCACTGTAGCCATGATGTATATACAGTGTCACGTAGTGACTGTGCTCCCTGGATTATATCATGGTTTTCGCTATTTGCACTTCAATCCTTAGTCTCTTGGACTGCATTGCTGCCTCCTACCTTCTCAATGAGATTAGCCATACTTGTCTTTCAAGCATGCTCAAACATCTTCTTGGAACTACACTTTAAATATTTATTCAGATTTTTCTAATCCAGGTCTATTTTCCATAATAATTTTTGTGCTTAGTCATTTTTATATTACTTAATGGTTCTTGAGTTGTTGCTGATGTTCAGCTACTAAATTATGTCTGACTTTTTGTGACCCCATGAACAGCAGCACATCAGACTTCCCTGTCCTTCACTATCTCCCAGAGTTTTCTCAAACGTATGTCCATTGTGTTCATGGTGCCATCCAACAATCTCATCCTCTATCACCTCCTTCTCTTCCTGCCTTCAATCTTTTTCAGTATCAGGGTCTTTTCCAATGAGTCAACTCTTCACATCAGGTGGCCAAATTTATTGGAGCTTTAGCTTCAGCATCTGTCCTAATGAATATTCAAGGTTGATTTCCTCTTGGCTTTCTTCCCATCTCATTTTGAAGTGGGTACACAAGCAAATAGCAAAGGAGAAAATGAAAGATATAAGCATCTGAATGCAGAGTTCCAAAGAATAGCAAAGAGAGATGAGAAAGCCTTCCTCAGCAATCAATGCAAAGAAATAGAGGAAAGCAACAGAACGGGAAAGAGTAGAGATCTCTTCAAGAAATTTAGAGATACCAAGGTAATATTTCATGCAAAGATGAGCACAATAAAGGACAGAAATGGTATGGAACTAACAGAAGCAGTAGAAATTAAGAAGAGGTGGCAAGAATACACAGAAGAACTGTACAAAGAAGATCTTCATGACCCAGATAATCATGATGGTGTGATCACTCACCTAGAGCCAGACATCCTGGAATGTGAAGTCAGGTGGTCCTTAGGAAGCATCACTACAAACAAAGCTAGTGGAGGTGATCGAATTCCAGTTGAGCTATTTCAAATCCTGAAAGATGATGCTGTAAAAGTACTGCACTCAATATGCCAGCAAACATGGAAAACTCAGCAGTGGCCACAGGACTGGAAAAGGTCAGTTTTCATTCCAATCCCAAAGAAAGGCGATGCCAAAGAATGCTCAGACTACTGCACAATTGCAATCATCTCACATGCTAGTAAAGTAATGCTCAAAATTCTCCAAGCCAGGCTTCAGCAATATGTGAACTGTAAACTTCCTGATGTTCAAGCTGGTTTTAGAAAAGGCAGAGGAACCAGAGATCAAATTACCAACATCCGCTGGATCATCGAAAAAGTAAGAGAGTTTCAGAAAAACATCTATTTCTGCTTTCTTGACTATGCCAAAGCCTTTGGGTGTATGTGGATCACAATAAACTGTGGAAAATTCTGAAAGAGATAGGAATACCAGACCACCTGACCTGCCTCTTGAGAAATCTGTATGCAGGCCAGGAAGCAACAGTTAGAACTGGACAAGGAATAACAGACTGGTTCCAGATAGGAAAAGGAGTATGTCAAGGCTGTATATTGTCACCTTGCTTATTTTACTTATATGCAGAGTACATCATGAGAAACTCTGGGCTGGAAGAAGCACAAGCTGGAAACGAGATTGCCAGGAGAACTCTCAATAACCTCAGATATGCAGATGACACCACCCTTATGACAGAAAGTGAAGAGGAGCTAAAGAGCCTCTTGATGAAAGTGAAAGAGGAGAGTGAAAAAGTTGGCTTAAAGCTCAACATTCAGAAAACGAAGATCATGGCATCTGGTCCCATCACTTCATGGGAAGTGGATGGGGAAACAGTGGAGGCAGTGTCAGATTTTATATTTTGGGGCTCCAATCACTGCAGATGGTGACTGCAGCCATGAAATTAAAAGATGCTTACTCCTTGGAAGGAAAGCTATGACCAACCTTGATAGCATATTCAAAAGCAGAGACATTACTTTGCCAACAAAGGTCTGTCTAGTCAAGGCTATGTTTTTTCCAGTGGTCATGTACAGATGTGAGACTTGGACTGTGAAGAAAGCTGAGCGCTGAAGAATTGATGCTTTTGAACTGTGGTTTTGAAGAAGACTCTTGAGAGTCCCTTGGACTGCAAGGAGATCCAACTAATCCATTCTGTAGGAGATCAGTCCTGGGTGTTCACTGGAAGGACTGATGCTAAAGCGAACCAATAATTTGTCCACCTCATGTGAAGATTGACTCATTGGAAAAGACTCTGATGCTGGGAGGGATTGGAGGCAGGAGGAGAAGGGGATGACAGAGGATGAAATGGCTGGACGGCATCACCGACTCGATGGACATAAGTTTAAGTGAATTCTAGGAGTTGGTGATGGACAGGGAGGCCTGGCGTGCTGCGATTCATGGGATCGCAAAGAGTTGTTCATGACTGAATGACTTAACTGAGCTGAATACATGCCTAAGACCAACCCATAACTGGCTTTATATATACACCTTAAATAAGATAGAGGGTGGATAAAATTTTAATAAAAAAGATTAGTACTCTGAGGATTTAAAAATCTTTACATGGCAAAGCACCACTTTTCCCACTGTATTTGACATTTTAAAATTACCAAGTGAGACATGTTCTACCTTACATGTAACAGTAATGTAAGGATGCATAAAGAATAATTGATCATTGGCCTCCCAGTTCTGTAGAATAATGAATTATGTCAGTTTTCTAATATATAAATCTAAAACTTGTCTCTAGGCACTAGAAATAATACTTTTCTAGAAAAATATATATGTTACATAGGTAAGTATTACTATGCTTTATTTTTTTTAACATTTTTGTATCTAGTTTTTGTTAAGCAATTACTACCTTGTTGCATCATATATCGTAAATTCTAAAATAAATTCTTTAGGTGCCTTGCTTTATTTTGATTTTTATATTTATGTATGGTATGAAGTAGTGTTGTATTTTTATTATCTTTCAGATAAATACTTTAATCACTATGCATTGAAAGGCTACTTATTTATACAGTAATTTATGTATTCATAAAGCAAAATTTTTAAAATATTTCACTGACTTTGTCCCATTGGTTTGCTATTTCTAGAAGAATAAAAGAAAGTTTTCACATGCTTTGAGAAGTTCTGATTATTCTAGAGCCATCATAACAAATAGCAACCAAAACAAACTTCAATCTGTCAGCAACAACTTGCCCACTTTTCATCCAATAAGGGTGTCATTATCACATCTTCAACCCCTGTTCCTACTTAATCTATGAAAATCAGTGAATCAAAGATCAACATGCTCCAAAGGGAAATTTGAGGTGAAAATCCTTCTACAACACTGTTTTTCAATTACCTTACTTCCATAGATGGTATCAGCCCATATATATTTCAGATAGTCTTCCAAAAACTCTGTATAACAATGCTATCCTGTAGAACTTTCTGCAATGGTGGAAAACATTTATATCTGAATGTTCACTGTGACAGCTACTAGCCATGCACGGCTACTGAGCATTTGTGATGTAGTTGGTTCAGTTCAGTTCAGTCACTCAGTCGTGTCTGACTCTTTGCGACCCCATGAATTGCAGCACGCCAGGCCTCCCTGTCCATCACCAACTCCCGCAGTTCACTCAGACTCACGTCCATCGAGTCGGTGATGCCATCCGCCATCTCATCCTCTGTCGTCCCCTTCTCCTCCTGTCTCCAGTCCCTCCCAGCATCAGAGTCTTTTTCAGTGAGTCAACTCTTCGCATGAGGTGGACAAAGTACTGGAGTTTCAGAAGCCATGATCTTACTATTCTGAATGTTGAGCTTTAAGCCAACTTTTTCACTTTCCTCTTTCACTTTCATCAAAAGGCTTTTGAGTTCCTCTTCACTTTCTGCCATAAGGGTGGTGTCAACTGCATATCTGAGGTTATTGATATTTCTCCTGGTAATCTTGATTCCAGCTTGTGTTTCTTCCAGTCCAGCGTTTCTCATGATGTACTCTGTATATAAGTTAAATAAGCAGGGTGACAGTATACAGCCTTGACATACTCCTTTTCCTATTTGGAACCAGTCTGTTGTTCCATGTCCAGTTCTGTCTGTTGCTTCCTGACCTGCATATAGGTTTCTCAAGAGGCAGGTCAGGTTGTCTGGTATTCCCATCTCTTTAAGAAGTTTCCACAGTTTATTGTGATCCACACACTCAAAGGCTTTGGCATAGTCAAGAAAGCAGAAATAGATGTTTTTCTGGAACTCTCTTGCTTGATCCAGTGGATGTTGGTAAATTGATCTCTGGTTCCTCTGCATTTCTAAAACCTGCTTGAACATCTGGAAGTTCACGGTTCACATATTGCTGAAGCCTGGCTTGGAGAATTTTGAGCATTACTTTACTAGCGTGTGAGATGAGTGCAATTGTGCAGTTCTTTGGCATTTGAGCATTCTTTGGCATTGCCTTTCTTTGGGATTGTAATGAAAACTGACCTTTTCCAGTCCTGTGGCCACTGCTGAGTTTTCCATATTTGCTAGCATATATAGTGTAGCACTTTCACAGCATCATGTTTCAGGATTTGAAATAGCTCAACTGGAATTCCATCACCTCCACTAGCTTTGTTTGTAGTGATGCTTTCTAAGGCCCATTTGACTTCACATTCAAGGATGTCTGGCTCCAGGTGAGTGATCACACCATCATGATTATCTGGGTCATGAAGATCTTTTTTTGTGTACAGTTCTTCTGTGTATTCTTGCCACCTCTTCTTAATATCTTCTGCTTCTGTTATGTCCATACCATTTCTGTCCTTTATCATGAAATGTTCCCTTGATATCTCTAATTTTCTTGAAGAGATCTCCAGTCTTTCCCATTCTGTTGTTTTCCTGTATTTCTTTTCATTGATGGCTGAGGAAGGCTTTCTTATCTCTTCTTGCTATTCTTTGGAACTCTGCATTCAGATGCTCATATCTCTCCTTTTCTCCTTTGCTTTTGGCTTCTCTTCTTTTCACAGCTATTTGTAAGGCCTCGCCAGGCAGCCATTTTGCTTTTTTTTTCATTTCTTTTCCATGGGGATGGTCTTGATCCCTGTCTCCTCTTCAATGTCATGAACTTCCATCCATAATTCATCAGGCACTCTATCTATCAGAGCTAGTCCCTTAAATCTATTCCTCACTTCTACTGTATAATCATAAGGGATTTGATTTAGGTCATACCTGAATGGTCTAGTGGTTTTCCCTACTTTCTTCAATTTAAGTCTGAATTTGGCAATAAGAAGTTCATGATCTGAGCCATAGTCAGCTCCCTGTCTTTTTTTTGTTTGTTTGTTTGTTTTTACTGACTGTATAGAGCTTCTCCATCTTTGGCTGGAAAGAATATAATCAATCTGATTTCAGTGTTGACCATCTGCTGATGTCCATGTGTAGAGTCTTCTCTTGTGTTGTTGGAAGAGGGTGTTTGCTATGACCAGTGCATTCTCTTGGCAAAACTCTTAGCCTTTGCTCTGTGTCATTCCGTATTCCAAGGCCAAATTTGCCTGTTACTCCCGGTGTTTCTTGACTTCCTACTTTTGCATTCCAGTCCCTTATAATGAAAAGGACATCATTTTGTTGTCCAGTACAGTAGTTAGTTGGTAAGGTGGGGAATTAAATTTTATTTTGCTTTTTTTAATGAATTATTATTATTTTAAGTTTTATTGGTGTTAAGTTGACCTACAATGCTATGTAGTTTAAGGTGTACAGCAAAGTGTTTCAGTTATACCTATACATATATTTGTGCATTCCTCTGTTGATGGGCATTTAAATTGATTTCATGTCTTGGCTATTGAGAATAGTGCTGCAGTAAACACTGAGGTGCATTTAACTTTTTGAATTATGGCTTTCTCCATATATATGCCCAGAGTGGGATTCCTGGATGATATGGCAATTATATATATATATATATATATATTATTTTTTAAAGGAACCTTCCTAGTGTTCTCCATAGTGGTTGCACCAATTCACATTCCTATCAGCAGAATAGTAGAATTCCCTTTTCCCCACACTCTCTCCAGCATTTATTCTTTGTGGACTTTTTAATGATGGCCATTCTGACTGGTATGAAGTGATATCTCATTGTAATTTTGATTTGTATTTCTCTACTAATAGTGATGCTGAGAATTTTTCATGTTCTTGTTACCTGTCTATTGGTATTATTTGAAGAACTGTCTGTTTAAGTCTTCTGCCCATTTTTTATTGGATTGGTTTTTTTTTTTTTTTTTTTT
>SJYQ01006014.1:29028-42123 GCA_006410935.1 Redunca redunca | reverse complement strand
TTTTTTTTTTTTTTTTTTTTTAAATAGAGCAGCATGAGCTGCTTGTATATTTTGGAGATTAATCCTTCGTCAGTTACTTCATTTGCAAATATTTTCTCCCATTCTGTGGGTTGGCTTTCCATTTTGTTTATAGTCTCCTTGCACAGCTTTGCTGTGCAAAAGCTTTTAACTTTAATTAGGCCCCATTTTTGGTTTTAATTTTCATTACGTTGAGAGGTGGATCAAAATAGATATTGCTGCAATTTATATCAAACAGTGTTCTGCCTATGTTTTCCTCTCAGAGTTTTATAGTATCTGGCCTTGCCTTTAGGTTTTGAGTTTATCTTTGTGTATGGTATTAGAGAATGTTCTAATTTCATTCTTTTACATGTAACTGTCCGGTTTTCCAAGCACCACTCACTGAAGATTAATTAATTGTTCTTAGGTGTGTGGGTTTATTTCTGGGCTCCTGATCCTGTTCCATTGATTTATATTTCTATCCTTGTGCCAGTACCATACTCTTTTGATTATTTTAGTTTTGTAGTATAGACTAAAGTTACAAAGACTGATTCCTTCATTCCCATTTTTTCTTTCTCAGGATTGCTTTGGCTATTTCAGATCTTGTGTGTTTTCATATGATTATTAAATTTTTTGTTGTTCTAGTTCTGTGAAAAATACTATTGGTAATTTGATAGGGATTGCATTGAATCTGTAAATTGCTTTGGGTAGCATAGCCATTTTAAATTGTATTTAATTCTGATTTTTATTTGAATTATCACAGCCACATATGTTAGTGGCTATCATGTTGGACACCATAGCTTAAAAGATTTATAGTTTGTTCTGTTTGAAAAGACTGCCTGACCAGCATACCTCTCAATCAAAATTTGATTGATTCTGATTCCTGAATTTACTTTCTTAATCCTCAAATTTGTAACCAGATAGACTGTTTTTCTTTGAACTTTTAAGGACATTATGCATATGGCTTTATATAAGATAATAAAACCTAGAGTATTCCTAGTTTCAAATAACAGTCTTCATAAATTCTTTAAATTTGTTTCCCTTTGTTGTTGCTCTGTTGCTCTGTCATGGCCAATTCTTTGTGACCCCATGGACTACAGAATACCAGGCTTCCCTGTCCTTCACCACCTCCTAGAGCTTGCTCAAACTCAAGTCTGTCAAGTCAGTGATGCCATCCATCTCACCCTCTGTCATTCCCTTCTCCTCCTGCCTTCAGTCTTTCCCATAAACTGCTTGTTTTGAATTTGCTTTTGTTCATTCATTTGAACAAAGTTGAATTCTTGTTTTGTTCNATAAAAATACTTTAAAATTATTTTATTATGTTATGCTAAACAGGCTGCTCCAAATAGAGTCCTTACCTGCTCAGTCACTTCGGTCATGTTGCTTCAGTCATGTCTTACCATTTACAATCCTCTGGATAAAGAAAGTCATCTTAATAAAATTGGAGCATTACTTTTAAATGGAGATTTTTCTAGAGAAACTCCAGTGGCAGAGGGTCCATAGCAGTTTATTGCTATCCTAAGATCCTCAGAACAAACAGATGACTACACAAATTGAAATCTTCCCAAAACTTAGGAGATTAGCTAATATATTTAACCATCTTTTATACACTCTTGTTTATTCATACATTTTTTTCTCCACTAATTTAAGGTTATATACTCTGACTTATTCTAACATATTCTCTTTAGTACTTACCATTTTTTGTGTAAGTTTAGGTAGAAGAAAAGTGCAGAAGCAGATAAGATGATTAGATAGCATTACTGACTCAGTGGACATGAATCTGAGCAAACTCCAAGAGATAGTCAAGGACAGGGAAACCTGGTGAGCTGCAGTCCTTGGGCTGCAGAGTTGGACACAACTGAGCAACTGAACAACAAGGCTATAATTACTCTACAGAAATCCCAATCTAACCCAATAATTCAGTACTCCCAAGTTTGTGAGTATAGCTAATTTGAAAATTTTTCATCAAGATATGGTGCGCTAACTTTACCAAAAATAGTATTCTTAAAATTAAATAAAACAAAACAGTTACTATGACATACATCTACAGTTCCTCCAAGGTTTCTTCATCTTTTGTACATTTTTATATATTTTCCCTTTGTGGGGACCAGGTTCTTCAACTTAGCCCTAATTAATTGTTCAGTGAGATTATTTCAAAGAAACAACTCCTCAAAGCTCTTTTCTTAGAGTCCAACAGGGTCAAATCTTTCTGCATAAAACTGCTGAGGAAAGTGGTCTCACCCAAACTGAAAAATTTGAGGTGGTTATCAACCAGTGTATTCCTTCAGGCTGATGTGGTATAGATTAAGCTCTGGAAGAAAAAGAAAAAGAAAATGCTAGCATATTCTTTATCTCCTAAATTAGAGAAGACTAAATAGGCTTGGCTTAAAGCTCAACATTCAGAAAACTAAGATCATGGCATCTGGTTCCATCAATTCATGGCAAATATATGGGGAAACAGTGGAAACAGTGTCAGACTTTATTTTTTGGGGCTCCAATCACGGCAGATGGTGACTGCAGCCATGAAATTAAAAGACACTTACTCCTTGGAAGGAAAGTTATGACCAACCTAGATAGCATATTCAAAAGCAAAGACATTATTTGCCAACAAAGGTCCATCTAGTCAAGGCTATGGTTTTTCCAGTAGTCATGTATGGATGTGAGAGTTGGACTGTGAAGAAAGCTGAGTGCTGAAGAATTGATGCTTTTGAACTGTGGTGCTGGAGAAGACTCTTGAGAGTCCCTTGCACTGCAAGGAGATCCAACCAGTCCATTCTGAAGGAGATCAGCCCTGGGATTTCTTTGGAAGGAATGATGTTGAAGCTGAAACTCTAGTACTTTGGCCACCTCATGCGAAAAGTTGACTCATTGGAAAAGACCCTGATCCTGAGAGGGATTGGGGGCAGGAGGAGAAGGGGACGACAGAGGGTGAGAAGGCTGGATGACATCACTGACTCGATGGACATGAGTTTGAGTGAACTGTGGGAGTTGGTGATGGACAGGGAGCCCTGGTGTGCTGTGATTCATGGGTTTCACAGAGTTGGACACGACTGAGCTACTGAACTGAACTGAAATAGGCTTGGACTTTATTTTGGTTAACCTTGGAGGAATCTCTGCTATTGTTAACAATGTGTGCCACACCTAGATTGACACTATAGGTGAAATATCCATCTATAGCATGTAGAATCAGGAAGTGATAGGACTTGTTTCATTGTTTATGACTGGGAAAACTTGGACCTTTGTTTCAAAGTGTTTTTATTCATTTTGTAAGTTTATTACATAACCATCTTGTAATTCTTATTTGTTTTGGTATCATTTGATTTCTGCTATCCAGAGGCACAAATGCTGTAACAAGGCTATGTCTCCAAGAGGTGATTTAGGATGAAGCCATGCTGATCAATATGCAAAACAGTACACTCCATCTCCTCAGATGAAAGCTCATTTTCAGTGAATTACAGTAGTAATTGAATTACAGTAGTAAAGATTGGGATAAACTTTGATGTTCATTCCTATGTTGTTGATTAATAAGTGCAAAAAAGATTAAAAGATATTGAAAGGACTCATTGTGTGGTTATACAACTATTAATCACCAGATCCAGCTATAAACTTGTTCAATTGATAAACTCACCTTAGTGAACTCAGTTTTGCAAATGATTAATGTCATTCTCTCACTTCTGAAAGCCAACCAATTGAAGACAGACAGACTCACTCCAAAAGCACATTTCTGTCTGCCACTTAATCAATGACAGTCTCATAGGAGTAGTCACTTTTGTATGGATGGTATCAGTCCACTTATACTTCTGTATGTCCACCAATTTCTAAATTCAGTAGTTCACAAATACCTTTAGGTGAGATGAGTAGATTACCATCTCAGAGAGACTATCCTTGGCCACTGTATCTCTCCATTAGTAGATCAGGAACGGATTCAGTTTTTGTGCATTCGTTTCAATGCTGACAGTTACCAGGTTTTAATCATCTTTGATGATATTTATTTGATGATACTTGTGCCAGAATAAATTCTTTTTATTTTTTAGGACCATATACCTCTTGAGTTTATTATTTTTCCCTTAATGATTATAGATTATTAAAAAAAATGAACTGCATTTGATTTAAAATACTGTGTTACTTTCTGGTATAGAGCANAAATACTGTGTTACTTTCTGGTATAGAGCAAAGTGATTCAGTTATACATACATAATAATGTTTTATGTTTTCATATGTTTTATTTTTATATTCTTTTCTATTATGATTTATTAAACATTTGAATATAGTCCCTTGTGCTATACAATAGGAACTTGTATTTTGTTATTATGCATAAAAGAGTTTGTATCTGCTAATCTCAAACCCCTATTTTACCCCTCCCCAAATCTCTTTCCACTTTGGTAACTATAAGTTTGTTTTCTGCTTGTGAATCTGTTTCTATTTTGTAAATAGGTTTATTTGTATCATATTTTCGATTCTACATAAAAATAATACCATATGGTATTTGTCTTCATCTGACATACTTCACTTAGTATGATAATCTCTAGGTCCTTCCATGCTGCTGCATATGGCGTTATTTCATTCTTTTATCTGGCTGAGGAGTATTCAAATGTGTACATGTATTTAATTCACTGCATTTAATATAAAAGTGGATAAAATATCTTTAAAATCTTACTTGTGTTTACTGTTCATTTTACATTGAGACTTATCTTTCTAAGTCTTAAGTTCAGTTCAGTTGCTGAGTCATGTTGACTCCTTTTAACCCCATTGGCTGCAGCACCACAGACTTTTGTGTCCATAACCAACTCCCGGAGCTTTCTCAAATTCATGTCCATCGAGTTGATGATGCCATCAAACCATCTCATATTCTGTCATCCCCTTCTCTTCCTTCCTTCAATCTTCCCCAGCATTAGGGTCTTTTCAAATGAGTCAGTTCTTCATATTATGTGGCCCAAGTATTGGAGCTTCAGCTTCAGCAGAAGTCCTTTCAATGGATATTCAGGATTGATCTCCTTTAGGATTGACTGGTTTGATCTCCTTGCTGTCCAAGGGACTCTCAAGAGTCTTCTCCAACACCAAAGTTCAAAAACATCAGTTCTTCACTGCCCAGCCTTCTTTATGGTCCAGCTCTCACATCCATACATGACTACTGGAAAAACCATAGCTTTGACTAAACAGATATATGTTGGCAAAGTAATGTCTCTGCTTTTTAATATGCTACCAAAGTTGGTCATAGCTTTTCTTTCAAGGAGCAAGTAAGTGTCTTTAAATTTCATGGCTGTACTTACAATTGGCAGTGATTGTTGAGCCCAAGAAAATAGTCTGTCACTGTTTCCATTGGTTCCCCATATATTTGCCATGAAGTGATGAGACTAGATGCCATGATCTTAATGTTTTGAATGTTGAGTTTTAAGCCATCTTTTTCACTCTCCTCTTTCACTTTCATCAAAAGGCTCTTTAGTTCCTCTTCACTTTCTGCCATAAGGGTGGTGTCATCTGCATATCTGAGGTTATTGATATTTCTCCCGACAATCTTGATTCCAGATTGTGCTTCATCTAGCCTAGCATTTCTCATGATGTACTCTGCATATAAGTTAAATAAGCAGGGTGGCAATATACAGTCTTGACATGCTCCTTTCCCAATTTGGAACTAGTCTGTTGCTCCATGTCCAGTTCTAACTTTGCACCTTGACCTTCACACAGGTTTCTCAGGAGGCATGTAAGGTGGGAGGTTTTCCTGTCTCTTGAAGAATTTTCCAGTTTGTTGTGATTTACACAGTCGAAGGCTTTAGCATAGTCAATAAAGCAGAAGTAGATAATTTTCTGGACTTCCTTTTCTTTTCCTATGATCCAATGGATGTTGGCAAATTGATCTCTGGTTCCTCTGCCTTTTATAAATCCTGCTTGAACATCTGGAATTTCACAGTTTGCATACTGTTGAAGCTTGGCTTGAAGAATTTTGAGCATTACTTTACTAGTGTGTGAGATGAGTGCAATTGTGCGGTAGTTTGAACATTCTTTGGCATTGCCTTTCTTTGGGATTGGAACGAAAACTGACCCTTTCCAGTCTTGTGGCCACTGCTGAGTTTTCCAAATTTGCTGGCATATTGAGTGCAGCACTTTCACAGCATCATCTTTTAGGATTTGAAATAGCTTTACTTGAATTCCATCACCTCCACTAACTTTATTTGTAGTGATGCTTCATAAGGCTCACTTGACTTCACCTTCAGTATGTCTGGGTCTAGGTCAGTGATCACACCATCTTGGTTATTTGGGTCATGAAGATATTTTTTATATGGTTCTGTGTATTCTTGCCACCTCTTCTTAATAACTTGTGCTTGTGTTAGGTCCATACCATTTCTGTCCTTTATCGAGCCCATCTTTGCATGAAATGTTCCCTTGGTGTCTCTAGTTTTCTTGAAGATATCTCTGGTATTTTCCTTTCTACTGTTTTCCTCTGTTTCTTCTTTTCTAAATCTACTTCAATATTTTTTTCTAGTTTCATCAGGTTGCTCTTTATTCACATTATTCCTTTATTAATGTGGGAGTTCAGCTTCATTTTTAAAATTAATTTCCCTTTTGCTCTTTGCAAAATGAAACATGATTTTCTCTATTAATGTGTGAAAACCAGATGTTGTATTATCACCAACTTCTGTCTTTTACCCGATCTTCAACTTCCATACCAAATAAAACTTTTGAGAACTTTTATTTATTGATTCAGTATAATCATTACCTCTCCAAATTTATTATTTTCTTAATTCACAACAGTAGTTAATGACAATCTAAGTTTTTAAGGACTATCCTTTCTGCATTAAGAATCATGTGCCTGCTGCATGCTCAGTCGCTTCAGGCATGTTCAGCTCTTTGGATCTCTAGGAATTGTATCACGCCAGCATCTTCTGTGCATGGGGATTCTCCAGGCAAGATTACTGGAGTGGCAAGAACACTGGGGAAGTGAATACTTCTCCAGGGGATCATCCTGACCCAGGATTCAAACCTCCCTCTCATGTGTCTCCTGCACTGGCAGGTAGATTCTTTACCCACTGAATCATTTTTAGTATTAATTATATATCCTTAAGCACACTCTCTTCATTGCCTCCACCATTGTTTGGCCACAGGTAAATAACAGGGAGGGAACACAGCTCCAACCATCAGTGGAAATTTGGATTAAAGATTTACTTATCATGGCCCTGCCCATCAGAATAAGACCCAGTTTCACCCTCAGTCAGTCTCTTCCATCAGGAAGCTTCCATAAGCTCCTTATCCATCTCCATCAGAGGGCAGACAGACTGAAAACCACAATCACAGAAAACTAACCAAACTGATCACATGGACCACAGCCTTGTCTAACTCAGTGAAGCTATGAGCCATGCCATGTGGGGCCACCCAACACACTTCAGTATTCTTGCCTTGAAAACCCCATGAACAGTATGAAAAGGTAAAAAGTTAGGACACTGAAAGGTGGACACCCCAGGTTGACAGGCTCCCAATATGCTACTGGATTTCAGTGGAGAAATAACTCCAGAAAGAATGAATTGATGGAGCCAAAGCAGAAATAAGAGACAGTTATGGATGTGACTGATAATATAAGTAAAGTTAGATGCTGTAAAGAGCAGTATTGCATCAGTTCAGTTCAGTCACTCAGTCATGTCTGACTCTTTGCAACCCCATGAATCACAGCACGCCAGGCCTGTCCATCACAAACTCCGGGAGTTCCCTCAGACTCACATCCATTGAGTCAGTGATGCCATCCAGCCATCTCATCCTCTGTTGTCCCCTTCTCCTCCTGCCCCCAAACCCTCCCAGCATCAGAGTCTTTTCCAGTGATTCAACTCTTTGCATGACGTAGCCAAAGTACTGGAGTTTTAGCTTTAGCACCATTCCCTCCAAAGAAATCCCAGGGCTGATCTTCAGAATGGACTGGTTTGATCTCCTTGCAGTCCAAGGGACTCTCAAGAGTCTTCTCCAACACCACAGTTTAAAAGCATCAGTTCTTCAGCACTCAGCTTTCTTCACAGTCCAACTCTCACATCCATACATGACCACTGGAAAAACCATAGCCTTAGCTAGAGGGACCTTTGTTGGCAAAGTAATGTCTCTGCTTTTGAATATGCTGTCTAGGTTGGTCATAACTTTTCTTCCAAGGAGTAAGTGTCTTTTAATTTCTTGGCTGCAGTCACCATCTGCAGTGAGTGGTACAACAATAATCAACATACACAAGATCTCTGCTTTCATGGAGATTGCAGCCCTCTGGGAGAGACTAATACAATACAGATTTATTTACTTAAAATGAGTTAAGAGTCACAAAAGAAAAGTAAAATGGTGCTTTGATAGTATTTTAAGAGTGGGGGAATTCTACTGAAGAGCTTCACTGAGAGATTCATCAAGATTCAACCAGCCTTAAACTAACCATAGCCTTGACTAGATGGACTTTTGTTGGGACAGTAATGTCTCAAAAAACTGTGCTGTCTAGGTTATTCATAAATTTTCATCCAAGGAGTAAGTGTTTTTTTTTTTTTTTTATTTCATTGCTGCAGTCAACATTTGCAGTGATTTTGGAGCCCCCAAAAATAAAGTCTCACACTGTTTCCCCTGTTTCTCTATCTATTTCCCATGAAGTGATGGGACCAGATGCCATGATCTTCGCTTTCTGAATGTTGAGCTTTAAGCCAACCTTTTCACTCTCCTCTTTCACTTTCATCAAGAGGCTTTTGAGTTCCTCTTCACTTTCTGCCATAAGGCTGGTGTCATCAGCATATCTGAGGTTATTGATATTTCTCCTGGCAATCTTGATTCCAGCTTGTGCTTCTCCCAGCCCAGCGTTTTTCATGATGTACTCTGTATATAAGTTAAATAAGCAGGGTGACAATATACAGACTTTACATACTCCTTTTCCTATTTGGAACCAATCTGTTGTCCCCTGTCCAGTTCTAATTGTTGCTTCCTGACCTGCATATAAATTTCTCAAGAGGCAGCAGGTCAGGTGGTCTGGTATTCCCATCTCTTTCAAAATTTTCCACAGTTTATTGTGATCCACACAGTCAAAGGCTTTGGCATAGTCAAGAAAGCAGAAATAGCTGTTTTTCTGGAACTCTCTTGCTTTTTCCATGATCCAGCGGATGTTGGCAATTTGATCTCTGGTTCCTCTGCCCTTTCTAAAACCAGCTTGAACATCTGGAAGTTCGCAACTCATGTACTGCCGAAGCCTGGCTTGGAGAATTTTGAGCATTACTTTCCTAGCGTGTGAAATGAGTGCAATAGTGCGGTAGTTTGAGCATTCTTTGGCATCGCCTTTCTTTGGGATTGGAATGAAAACTGACCTTTTCCAGTCCTGTGGCCACTGCTGAGTTTTCCATGTTTGCTGGCATATTGAGTGCAGCACTTTCACAGCATCATCTTTCAGGATTTGAAATAGCTCAACTGGAATTCCATCACCTCCACTAGCTTTGTTCATAGTGAAGCTTTCTAAGGCCCACTTGACTTCACATTCAAGGATTTCTGGCTCTACGTGAGTGATCACACCATCGTGATTATCTGGGTCATGAAGATCTTTTTTGTACAGTTCTTCTGTGTATTCTTGCCACTTCTTCTTAATATCTTCCGCTTCTTTTAGGTCCTTGCCATTTCTGTCCTTTATCGAGGCCATCTTTGCATGAAATGTTCCCATGGTATCTCTAATTTTCTTGAAGATATCTCTAGTCTTTCCCATTGTGTTGTTTGCCTCTGTTTCTTTGCATTGATTGGGGAGGAAGGCTTTCTTATCTCTTCTTGCTATTCTTTTGAACTCTGCATTCAGATGCTTATATCTTTCCTTTTCTCCTTGGCTTTTGGCTTCTCTTCTTTTCACAGCTACTTGTAAGGCCTCTCCAGACAGCCATTTTGCTCTTTTGCATTTCTTTTCCGTGGGGATGGTCTTGATCCCTGTCTCCTGTACAATGTCATGAACCTCAGTCCATAGTTCATCAGTATTGCATAGGAACCTGGAATGTCAGGTCCATGAATCACGGCAAACAGGAAATAGTCAAACAGGATATGGCAAGAGTGAACATCTCCATTTTAGGTATTAGCAAACTAAAATGGACTGGAATGGGTGAAATTAACTCAGATGACCGTTATATCTACTATTTGTGGGAAAGAATCCCTTAGAAGAAATGGAGTAGCAGTCATAGTCAAGAAAAGAGTCTGAAATGCAGTACTTGGATGTAATCTCAAAAAGAACAGAATGAGCTCTGTTCCTTTGCAAGACATACCATTCAATATCACAGTTATCCAAGTTTATGCCCCAACCAGTAATACTGAAGAAGCTAAAGTTGAACAGTTCTATGAAGCTACAAGACCTTTTAGAACAAACACCCCAAAAAAGATGTCCTTTTCGTTATAGGGGCCTGGAAGGCAAGTGTAGGAAGTCAAGAAACACCTGGAGTAACAGGCAAATTTGGCCTTGGAGTGCAGAATGAAACAGGGCAAAGGTTAATAGAGTTTTGCCAAGAAAATGCTCTGGTCATAGCAAACACCCTCTTCCAACAACACAAGAGAAGACTCTACACGTGGACATCACCAGATGGTCAATTCCAAAATGAGATTGATTATATTCTTTGCAGCCAAAGATGGAGAAGCTCTATACAGTCAGCAATAACAAGGCTGTGAAGTGACTATGGTTCAGATCATGAGCTCCTTATTACCAAATTCAGACTTAAATGGAAGAAAGTAGGGAAAACCACTAGACCATTCAGATATGACCTATATTGAATCCCTTACAATCATACAGTGGAAGTGAGAAATAGATTCAAGGGGCTAGATCTGGTAGCGTGCCTGAAGAACTAAAGATGGAGGTTCATGACATTGTACAGGAGGCAGGGATCAAGATCATCCCAATGAAAAAGAAATACAAAAAGGTAAAATGGTTGTCTGAGGAGGCCTTACAAATAGCTGTGAAAAGAAGAGAAGCAAAAAGCAAAGGAGAAAAGGAAAGATATATCCATCTAAATCCAGAGTTCCATGGAATAGTAAGGAGAGATAAGAAAGTCTTTGTCAATGATCAGTGTAAAGAAATAAAAGAAAGCAATAGAATGGAAAAGACTACAGATCTCTTGAAGAAAATCAGAGATACCAAGGGAATATTTCATGCAAATATGGGCACAATAGATGACACAAATGGTATGGACCTAAAAGAAGCAAAAGATGTTAAGAAGAGGTGGCAAGAATACACAAAATAGCTATACAAAAAATATCTTCATGACCCAGATAACGAACATGGTGTGATCACTCACCTAGAGCCAGACATCCTGAATGTGAAGTCAAGTGGGCCTTAGGAAGCATCACTGTGAATAAAGCTAGTAGGTGATGGAAATCCACTTGAGCTATTTCAAATCCTAGAAGATGATGCTGTGAAAGTGCTTCAGTCAATATGGCAGCAAATTTGGAAAACTCAGCAGTGGCCACAGGACTGGAAAAGGTCAGTTTTCATTCCAATCCCAAAGATAGGCAATGCAAAAGAATGCTCAAACTGTTGCACAGTTGCAGTCATCTCACATGCTAGTAAAATAATGCTCAAAATTCTTCAAGCCAGGCTTCACCAGTGCATGAACCACGAAATTCTAAATGTTCAAGCTGGATTTATAAAAGGTAGAGGAACCAGAGATCAATTTGCCAACATCAGTTGGATCTCTTCTGAAAAAGCAAGAGAATTCCAGAAAAATATCTACTTCTGCTTTATTGATTATGCGAAAGCCTTTGACTTTGTGGCTCACAATAAATGGTGGAAACTTTTTAAAGAGATGGGAATACCAGACCACCTGATTTGCCTCTTGAGAAATTTGTATGCAGGTCAGGAAGCAACAGTTAGAACTGGACATGGAACAACAGACTGGTTCCAAATAGGGAAAGGAGTACGTCTAGGTTTTGTATCGCCATCCTGCTTATTTAACTTATATGCAGACTACATCATGAGAAATGCTGGGCTGGATGAAGCACAAGCTAGAATCAAGATTTCCAGGAGAAATATCAATATCCTCAGACATGCAGATGACACCACCTATATGGCAAAAAGTGAAGAAGAGCTAAAGAGCCTAAGGATAAATATGAAAGAGGAGAGTGAAAAAGTTGGCTTAAAACTCACCATTCAGAAAACTCGGATCATGGCATGTGGCCCCATCACTTCATGGGAAATAGATAGGGAAACAACGGAAACAGAGACAGACTTTATCTTTTTGGGCTCCAAAATTACTGCAGATTGTGACTGCAGCCATGAAAATAAAATACACTTGCTACTGGGAAGACAAGTTATGACCAACCTAGACAGCATATTAGAAAACAGAAACATTACTCTGCCAATAAAGGTCTGTCTAGTCAAAGCTGTGGTTTTTCTAGTAGTCATGTATGGATGTGAGAATTGGAATATAAAGAAAGCTGAGCGCTAAAGAATTGATACTTTTGAACTGTGGTGTTGAAGACTCTTGAGAGTCCCTTGGACTGCAAGGAGATCCAACCAGTCCGTCCTAAAGGGTATCAGTCCTGAATACTCAATGTAAAGACTGATGCTGAAGCTTAAACTCCAATACTTTGGCCACCTGATGTGAAGAACTGGCTCATTTGCAAAGACCTTCCTGCTAGGAAAGATTGAAGGCAGGAGGAGAAGGGGACAACACAGGATGAAATGGTTGGATGGCATCAGCAACTCAATGGACATGAGTTTGAATAAACTCTGGGAGTTTGTGATGGACAGGGAGGCCTGGAGTGCTGTGGTCCTTGGGCTTGCAAAGAGTCGGACATGACTGAGCAACTGAACTGAACTCAGCTGAAGCACACTCTCAGTTATCCATTTTGACTGTTTCCTTTTTTCATTGTTCTCTGTTGAGAACTATATTCATAGTTACTAATTGTGAAGTTAGATGTTTTGGTATTTTTAAAATGCTTATATGCATATATCTTTCAATATAATTCACTGTTAAGTAGTTTATGTTTTGCTTTAATGTAATATTTTTCACATATAATATTAAGCATTAATGAATGTAATTTCATTTGTAAAGAACTTAGAACATGACCTAGGACAAAAATTTGTTTATTTTGTTGTTCTTATTTTTGTATTACTTTGAAAAAAACCTTTTTTTATGACCT
>SJYQ01006014.1:367-16374 GCA_006410935.1 Redunca redunca | reverse complement strand
AGAAAACGGGAAGAAAAAAAATGCCTTTAGTTATCTACATAGCAATTAGGAAGCAGTTAAAGGACTCTTCCCTTGCTTTCATAGGTACTGTTAAATGAGAGAGCATTTTTTCATTAGTGGACAATTTTTATCTTAGGAAGAAATGGAGATATTTTAGAGTCAAGAAACAGCCACAAAAGAAAGAGATAGTATTCCAGGCAATAATCTATCAGAAAGATTTATGTTTTGTGTACTAAACCAATAAAACCTCACAAGTCCCTCTCTGTAATTCAGGGAGAGTCACGGAGGATGTATGTTGTTTATGAAAGTTAGATCACCTGAAGTCCATATGTCACAGTGATTCTATTGTAGTAAGGGATTATCCCTATTATTATTTTCATTAAAAGTCACAAATCTCTGGAAGCTTGATTATGATCCCAGAAGTGTGCCACATGCATCATCTCGCACAACACTGTCATATTAACCTCACAATGCTGTGTAAATAAATAACATTATTTCCTTCATTTCATAGGTGAGCAAACTGAGCCTCTGAACCACTCAATCATTTGTCTAAGACACATGGCTAATGAATATTACACAGAGATCTCACACCCTGTCTAACTCTAGCACCTGGCCTCTTTAAGATGTAGAAAACAAGAGCAACTGCAACAGAGTAGCTGAACTGAGACACAAAGAGCATCAGCTGTGTTACTTATGTTAGTTATGGAAAGGCAGTCATAAAACCTGTCTGATGTAGACCTACATACCACACAGGAATGATGAGCATACACTGTGGTTGACTCTTAAAAGCTTACATCAGAACTAGACAATGAAATTATCATTCCTTATCCAAGCACAAGGATATTACTTCTGAGCAGTGGTATCTTCTGCCACATGACATTTTCACCTGCAGTCCTCCTAGCCTAAAGGACTCTTCCTTTCTCTGCCTGGTGATCCCAATTACTCATGTAAACAATTAGAACATAAGTTCTAGCTCAGGGGAGTCTGCCTGGAAAATCACAAGTAGGTTACACTTGGAGTTGGCAGTTTTCACCTCTTTCCCCCTCCCCTTATTTATTTTTCTTATCTCTTGTTGCTGTTTGGTGGCTCAGTTGTGTAGGACTCTTTGTGACCCCACAGACTGTAGTACACCAGGCCTCTCTGTCCCTCACCATCTCCTGAAGTTTGCCCAAGTTCATGTCCATTGCATCAGTGATGCCATCCAGCAATCTCATCCTCTGATGCCTTCTTCTCCTTCTGCTCTCAATCTTTCCCAGTATCAGGGACTTTTCCAATGAGTCAGCTGTTTACATCAGATGACCAAAATACTGGAGTTTCAGCTTCAGCATCAGTCCTTTCAATGAGTATTCAGCATTGATTTCCCTTAAGATCGACTGATTTCGATTTCCTTGCTGTCCAAGGGACTCATAAGTCTTCTCCAGCACCATTGTTGGAAAGTATCAATTCTTCATCGCTCCACCTCCTTTATGATCCCGTTCTTCACAGCTTTCCTGCCCGGAAGCAAACATCTTCTGATCTTATGGCTGCAGTCACCATCCGCAGTGATCTTAGAGCCCAAGAAGCGGAAATCTGTTACAAATTCCACCATTTCCACATCTATTTACCATGAAGTAATGGGGCCAGATGCCATGATCTTAGTTTTTGTAATATTTAGTTTTAAGCTGGCTCTTTCACTCTCCTCCTTTAGTCCCTTATCACCACATATTTTATGTATTTCAGTCATTTCAGTCTTGGGACATTACACCTAGAATGTAAGTTTCATGATCACAGGTAAACTTTTGTCTGTGTTGCTTCACAGCTGCATCTGAACCACCTTGATTGTGCCTGACAAATACTGAATATTCAGTGAAGTGTTTGTCAAATGAATCAGTTAATGGAAGTAATTGTGTGATATTTGACACGTCTATTTCTTCTGTTAGTCTATAGCTCCAGGAAAAGAAAAAGACTATATCAGATTTTGCTCACTAACTATAATGCCAATCATATACTAAACCTTCAGTAAATATTTAGTTAAAGCATTTTTTTCAGGCTCAAGACTCCCCTGTTCTGACTGAGAGCACCAAAAAATCTGAACATATCCCCTTTAGATCTATACCATCCAGCACTGATTTATTTTTAAGTTGTTTAGTGCCACAGTGAACACAGCAGAATCAATAACAGGAATTTCTTCCATCCAGCATATTTTACATACTTATTTCTTACATTTAATTTAAAGTACTCTATTTCTTAGCACTTTGTGAGTGCACCTAACTTTTAGAGAAGGAAGTACATTCATAAATTAAATGGTCATCATTCCAAAATATAGCTAACGATATCATTGTAAGGACACCTTTGGCAATACAATACAGATAACGACTAAGATATTCAAAAGAATGGCTCTTTAGGTAGTGAATTAATGAATATTTATTTCCTATATGGACTGTTACAATAAATTTTAGTGTTTTGGATTTATAAATAAGATATAAAATCTATATTGGATTCCTGGCTGGCATAGTACGTCTTGAGGATTTACCATTGTCAGTGGCACCCCGCTCCAGTACTCTTGCCTGGAAAATCCCATGGACAGAGGAGCCTGGTGGGCTGCAGTCCATAGCGGCGCTAAGAGTCTGACACGACCGAGCGACTTCACTTTCACTTTTCACTTTCATGCATTGGAGAAGGAAATGGCAACCCACTCCAGTGTTCTTGCCTGGAAAATCCCAGGGATGGGGTAACCTGGTGGGCTGCCGTCTATGGGGTCGCACAGAGTCGGACACGACTGAAGCGACTTAGCAGCAGCAGTGTGTCAAATGTATGAAATATTTCATGTCAAACATGAAAATACAGGGAGAAAAACTGAGTATGAGTTAAATGAATATTTGCCCTTTTTTAAAAACTGTTCAAAGACTATTCATTTCAAACATACTTTGTATTTTTGTTAGCAGATACAGTTTTATAACATGACGTGTAAAAACGTCTAGAAGGACAGACACAAATAATAGCGAAAAACAAAACAAAACTTTGCAGAAATACAATATTTGATATTTATATAATGCCAAATGATATAATGTGTTGGTTCTAGAATGGAAAACAGAAAGAATGAATATAAATTCATCTCTACTTGCTAAGAATGCAACTTAATTGCTATGTAATCCTCATAGAAATTACATTGGTGATGTTTAAACACTGGGTTTTAATCTTTGATATGAATTTGAAAATAATATTCTCAATTTTCTGATGTGAAGTAATTAATATACCTTGAAATGCACAAAATCACTACCCATTTAACAAGTGATTAAATATTCAAGCTAGATGACAGAAGATTTTCATTTTAAATGGATCCTCTCAAGGGTCCACAGAAACAGATTTTCTTTTACTTTTGTCTTATTAAGTTCCAATTAATTCTTAATCAGTAGATTTTTTGTGGAAACTAGTGAAGTCCCATGTTATTCATGTAAGACATTTATTTTGCACATAAGGCATTAAATTTTTATGGATATAATGTTGTTCTTATGATAGAAAGATGTAGCTGCTTTCCTTGCTTCTCAGGTTTGATGCATCATCACTTAGTGCACAAGGAAATCTACACAATAAAATAAAAGGTATTACTTAGCTTCAGTGATATTAGTTACAACATTGTACCAAAAAATCTTATACAGGAAAAAAGAAAAAAAATAAGGAAATTACATAAAATTTTAATTTAGTGAGTTGAGGAAAATATGCTTCTTTCTTCTATTGCAGATGCCAGCATTTCTCTACTATAGAATATTAGATCAAGCTGAAACTGAGTTCATAAAGTTATGATTTTGACAACTTATTGTGTAGAAATAGTCATGGTATTGTGTACTTTGCTATTAAAATAAATTTACTGGTTCATTTTAGTATAAGCTATGTTTTAATATGCCAGCCCTATAGAAAATAGTGATATTATGCATTCAAACAAATATTCATTTAATTGATTTGCTTTATTACATTTATTTGCTTTATTACATTCTTCATGTGGCAAACAACTGTCTGGTCTCTGTACCTGCAAAAAATATTGTGCAAACTCAGCATCATATCTAGGGTCACCACTGTCACACATTTATCTTTTCTAAATGTTATTAATAAACAACATTTTTATTANTAGATTGAAGCTTTTTTCTTTCTTTTATCACTTTAAAGGTGTCCCTCTATTGTTTCCTTGCTGGCAAAATCTATAAAGACATAGCTGTTATAATTTTTTTCTCCTTTATTCTATATATAATAGCATCAACTACAGGAAAGATGTTTCATATTCAAAAATATCAGGAAAGGACAATCCCATCTTGAATGAATTGACCGTCTGTGGAATAAACATGTCTAGATAGGAAGGGATATATAAATCTTTTTTTTTTCTTTTTTTTGCTGAAAATTTAATTATGATAACCAAGGGGTGAAAGAATGCAGGTCAAGCAGCTTATGTTTATTTAGTATATGCTTCATCATGTGAAGTTCCACTGAAATTTAATGTTTACTTTCTGTTATTGACGTTCAGTTGCTCAGTTGTGTCTGACTCTTTGTGACCCCATGGACTGCAACATACCAGGCTTCCCTGTCCTTCATCATCTCCCAAAGGATGCTCAAACTCAGGTCCTTTAAGTTGGTGATGCCATTCAACCATCTCATCCTCTGTGCTCCCTTTTCCTCCTACCTTTCTTAGCATCAGGGTCTTTTCTAGTAAGTCAGCTCTTCGCATCAGGTGGCCAAAGTATTGGAGCTTCAGCTTCAGCATCCGTCCTTCCAATGAATATTCAGGACTGATTTCCTTTAGGATTGACTGGTTTCATCTCCTTACAGTCCAAAGGACACTCAAGAGTCTTCTTCAACACCATAGCTCAAAAGTGTCAGTGCTCAGCCTTCTGCCTTATTTTTGATCCAACTCTTGAATCCATATACGAATACTGGAAAAACCATAGCTTTGATTAAATGAACCTTTGTTGGCAAAGTATTGTCTCTGCTTTTTAACATGATGTCTAGACTGATCATAGCTTTTCTTTCAAGGAGCAAGCTTCTTTTAATTTCATGTCTGCAGTCATTGTCTGAGGTGATTTTGGAGCCCCTCAAAATAAACATCTCCATATCTGAGATTATTGATACTTCTCCTGGAAATCTTGATTCCAGCTTGTGTTAGGCATTTTGCATGATGTACTCTGCACATAAGTTAAATTAACAAGGTGGCAATATACAGTCTTGATGTACTTCTTTGCCAATTTGGAGCCAGTCTGTTGTTCCATGTCCAGTTCTAACTGCTGCTTCTTGACCTGCTTATAGGTTTCTTCACCTTACAGCGTCTGATAAGGTGGTCTGTTGTTTCCATCTCTTTAAGAATTTTCCATAGTTTGTTGTGATCCACACAGTCAAAGGCTTTGACATAGTCAGTGAAACAGAAAGATATTTTTTCTGGAATTCTCTTGCTTTTTCTATGATCCAGCGGATGTTGACAATTTGATCTCTGGTCTACTGTTTTGTGTTTAATATTCTATTTGTCTTTGAAATCTGCAGGTCTGATATTATCTAGTAGTCTTTGTGGTCAGGAATTGATCTTAGGATTCATGGCAGGTCAACAGATAGTGAATAATGAAAATATGCTTAATCATATCAATTAATATGTTAAAATAAAGTAAGGTTATTTTGATTCTGTGCCATTCTCATTTTTTTGCTAAAAGTGTAACTTAAAAAAAAGTATTGAAGTACAGTTGATTTACAATGTTGTGTTAATTTCTGCTGACAGAAAAGTGATTCAGTTACACATATATACTTGTATATACACAATCTTTTAAATATTGTTTTCTATGACTCATTATCACAGAATATTGGATATAGTTCCTTGTGTTATATAACAGAAACTTGTGTTTATTCATTCTCTACATGGTGGTTTGCCAATCTCAGCCTCTCACTACATCTGTCTCCCTGGCAACCACAAGTCTGTTCTCTATGTCTCTGAGTCTCTTTCTGTTTTTTAGGTAGGTTCATTTGTGAAGTGTTTTAGAGTCTATGTATATAAGATATCATGTCTTTCTCTTTCTGACTTACTTTACTTAATATGATAAGATCTAGTTCCATCTCTGTTGTTACAAAAGCCATTATTTCATTCTTTTTTTTGAATGATTATGTATACACACTGTATTCTTCTATATCCATTCGTCTCAATAAACATTTAGACATTTAAGTTCCCTGTCTTGACTATTGTGAATTGTGCTGCTATGAACATAGGGTTGCTTGTATCATTTGAATTATACTTTTGTCTGGATATATTCCCAGGGACGATATTGCTGGATCTTATGATAATTCTCTTTTTAGTTTTTTGAAGAACTTCTATACTGTTTCCCTTGGTGGTTGCACCAATTTACATTCTGACTGTTTAGAAAAGTTCCCTTTTCTCTACTCCCTGTATATCATTTGTTATTTTTAATGATGGCCATTTTGACTGATGTGAGGTAACACCTCACTGTAACTTTTCTTTGCATTTATCTAATACCTATATAGCATATTAAAAAGCAGAGAATTACTTTGCCAACAAAGGTTATGTTTTTTCCAGTGGTCATGTATGGATGTGAGAGTTGGACTCTGAAGAAAGCTGAGCGATGAAGAATTGATGATTTTGAACTCTGGTGCTCGAGAAGACTCTTAAGAGTTCCTTTGACTGCAAGGAGATCCAGCTAGTCCATCCTAAAGGAGATCGGTCCTGGTGTTCATTGGAAGGACTGATGCTGAATCTGAAGCTCCAATACTTTGGCCACCTCATGTGAAGAGCTGACTCATTAGAAAAGACCCTGATGCTGGGAGGGATTGGGGACAGGGGGAGAAAGGGATGACAGAGAATGAGAAGGCTGGATGGCATCATCGACTCGATGGACATGAGCTTGGGTGAACTCCAGGAGGAGTTGGTGATGGACAGGGAGGCCTGGCATGCTGCAATTCATGGGGTTGCAAAGAGNTGAAAGAGACACGTGTACCCCAATGTTCATCACAGCATTGTTTATAATAGCCGGAACATGGAAGCAATCTAGATGTCCATCAGCAGATGAATGGATAAGAAAGCTGTGGTACATATAAACAATGGAGTATTACTCAGCCATTAAAAAGAATACATTTGAATCCGTTCTAATGAGGTAGATGAAACTGGAGCTGATTATACAGAATGAAGTAAGCCAGAAAGAAAAATACCAATACAGTATACTAACTCATATATATGGAATTTAGAAAGATGGTAACGATAACCCTATATGCGAGACAGCAAAAGAGATGCAGATGTATAGAACAGTCTTTTGGACTCTGTGGGAGAGGGAGAGGGTGGGATGATTTGGGAGAATGGCATTGAAACAAGTATAATATCATATAAGAAATTAATCACCAGTCCAGGTTCGATGCAGGATACAAGATGCTTGGGGCTGGTGCACTGGGATGACCCAGAGAGATGGTATGGGGAGGGAAGTGGGAGGGGGATTCAGGATTGGGAACATGTGTACACCCATGGAGGATTCATGTTGGCAAAACCAATACAATATTGTAAAGTCATTAGTCTCCAATTAAAATAAATAAATTTAAATTTAAAAAAAGAAGGGAGAGATCATCAAGGAACTCTGTACCTACTAAGGACTGATATTTATTTTTGTTAAATAATAAAAATGTTAGATTGCTAGACTTCACATGTCTGCAAATTAATATTCTACTTTCATGCAACAATTAGACAAAGAATTTGTCATGGGAACAGTATCTAGTTACCATTTATCAGTGAAAAATAATATTGCAAAGATATTTTTAAGATATAAAACCACTGAAGGCAATTCAAAAAAATTTAATACAATATAAATTTCCTATATAGGTGTGTATACATGTAATATCCAATGTAATATCCAATATATATAATATGTAATTAAATCTATAATTGTCATGCTTATTTATATATAATGAATGGAAACCTAGTTCAAACATATCTCTATATGGCATAACATTAGTTGCAAGGTCATGAAACTAACAAGTGGTAAATAGAAGTGTTAAATATTTCTTCTGATTCTGGTAAACATTCTCTTACCCAGGGCACTGCACAACCTCCAAGTCATTTGTGAAAGGCCAAAAAAAAAAAATTACATTTCATTAAACATGGCAACCCACTCCAGTAATCTTGCCTGGAAAATCCCATGGACAGAGGAGCATGGTAGACTACAGTCCATGGGGTTGCTGAGGGTCAGACACAACTGAGTGACTTCAATTTCACTTTCACTTTCAAATGTCATCCAGCATTCTATTTATATATTCATTCCCACTGACATACTTTGTTACTGCTTTCTGCTTTCTCTTTTCTTGGTAAATGGATGTTTTCTCTCTCCTAGCATGTTCACTGTACTCAAACTAACCTTCAAATTTTTTCTTTTGTTTTCAGTTTGAATTGACTCCTATAGAAACCATTTTCTGGTTATGTCATTTTCATTCATCTTTTAGCTTCTAAATGTACAGAGTTATATTTTTAGCTGTAAAATATAATTTTGTCACTAATAACCTACCTTGCATAGTTTATGGTTTTAATATATTTTTTATTGAGATGCAAAATGGATGCTAAATACATTGATGGAAGTTACTTTTCCATCACATCTAGTGACAACCCTCTGATGTGTACATGAAAGATACCCTGTAAAGTATTGGTAACTTATTCACTGAACAATTAGGTATCATTTCATCCATTCACTAATTTATTGGGAAATTTATAAAATTCCTTGGAGAATATGTAAATATGTATTACATGAGTTTAGTTAAATATTTCACTGTAAATAAAAGCATTATTTATTTGTAAAGTTGAGGGGAATAAGAAATAATTTTCTAAGTCAGCTGATCTATATTGTCATATACATAATATTCTTACAAAATACAAGTATATTCAAAATTGAACTACTCTCCTTTTCAATAACATTTAAATCATATATTAAGGATCCATTCTAAGGAAATGCCTCAGTCCAACATGAAGTACTCTGAATTATTTGATAGGGGAACTCTTAATAGACTGTTCTGACCCAGTGGTCAGGAGTTAATTGGTATTCAAATCTCCCTTACTTGCTCATCTACCAAGAAAATAATCATCATTTTGCTCCTCCTCTTGAGTAGGGAACATGATGTTTAATGCTTATTCCAATTAATTATTCTCCACGGCTTTAGTCTTTGCTCATACCCAGAAAAAGATGCAATTGTTCTTTCTCTGCAAGTGCAATAGGACTAGAATTTCACTGTGATTTTATGCCAATTAATTAAAAATCTGCTTAATCTTCAACTTTAACCTTTTTATTTATCTCCAGGCTTAGTTAATATCCATTATTTTGTTTTGGTAATGAAGATAAAACTGAAAGTATTAAAGAAATCATTTTTGTGACTCCTTGTTGGTTTGGAGGTTAAGACTCCACACTCCTAATGCAGGTGCACAGGTTTGATACCTGGTTGGGAAATTAAGATCCTGCTTGCCACACAGTGTGTCCAGAAAAAAAAAATTTGTTTAATCGAAAACTCAATGACATGAAAGTAACTTATCAGAGATCAAAATAATTCTACCTTCTGTCCTCAAAATTGAAAATATCATGAAAGAAAGAAACTTGAAGCTCATTTTCCTTTTCACTGTTCTTTGTCTGGAGTTTTTCTTACTTTGGAATTTCACAGCTACCTTTAAATAATTGCATATTTTATCTGACATTTCCAGTTATTTTTGGCAAGCTTGTTCTGCTGCCAGCTAGTCCATCCCACTAGAAGCCAAAAGTTGATTGGAAATAGTTTGATTTTTGCTATTATTCCAATGGAAAGAAATTTAAAGTTCATGAGCAAGGGATAACTATCTTTTATAAGTAGGAGAATAGTTGAATTATGATATTAGTTTCTGGTGCAAGCACAGTGATGGATATTTTATGAATTATGCACCAAAGGTATTACAATATTATTGAATATATTCCCTGTGACTTATTTACTTTATAACTGGCAGTTTGTATCCATTAATCCCCTTCACCAACTCCAACCATCTCTCCTAAGTACCTCAAGGCTGTATACTGTCACCCGGCTTATTTAACGTATATGCAGAGTACATCATGCGAAATGCTTGGCTGAATGAAGACCAAGCTGGAATAAAAAATACTGGGATAAATATCATTAGCATCAGATACACAGATGACACCACCCTTCTGGTGAGATGCAAATAAGAATTAAAGAGCCTCTTGATGAAAGTGAAAGAGGAGAGTGAAAAAGTTGGCTTAAAACTCAACATCCAAAAAACTAAGACCACAGCGTCCGGTCCCATCACTTCATGGCAAATAGATGGGGAAACAATGGAAACAATGAGAGACTTTATTTTCAGTCACTTCAGTCACTCAGTCATGCCAGACTCTTGGTGACCCCATGGATAATAGCATGCCAGATTCCCTGTCCATCACCAACTCCCAGAGCTAACTTAAACTCATATCCATTGAGTCAGTGATGCCATCCAACCAAGTCATCTGCTGTCGTCCCCTTCTCCTCCTGCCTTCAATTTTCCCAGCATCAGGGTCTTTTCCAGTGAGTCAGTTCTTCACATCAGGTGGCCAAACTATTGGAGTTTCAGCATCGGCCCTTCCAATGAATATTCAGGACTGATCTCCTTTAGGATTGACTGGTTGGATCTCCTTGCAGTCCAAGGGACTCTCAAGAGTCTTCTCCAACACCACAGTTCAAAGCATCATTTCTTCAGTGTTCATCTTTCGTTGTAGTCCAAGTCTCACATCCATACATGACAACTGGAAAAACCATAGCTTTGACTAGATGGACCTTTGTTGGCAAAATAATGTCTTTGCTTTTTAATGTTCTGTGTAGATTGATCATAGTTTTCCATCGAAGGAGCAAGCGTATTTTAATTTCATGCCTGCAATCACCATTTACAGAATATTTGGAGCCCCCCAAAAGTAAAGTCTCTTAATGTTTGCGTTGTTTCCCCCTTCTATTTTGCCATGAAGTGATGGGACCAGATGCCATGATCTTAGTTTTGTGACTGTTAATTTTTAAGCCAACTTTTTCCTCTCCTCTTTCACTTGCATCAAGAGTCTCTTTAGTTCTTCTCTTTCTTCCATAAGGGTGGTGTCATCTTCATATCTGAAGTTATTGACATTTCTCCTGGCAATCTTGATTCCAGCTTGTGCTTCATCCAGCCTGGCATTTTGCATAATGTACTCTGCATTTAAGAAAAATAAGTACGTTACAACATGCAACTTTGATGTACTCCTTTCCTGATTTGGAACCAGTCTGTTGTTCCTTGTCCAGTTCTAACTGTTGCTTCTTGATCTACATACAGATTTCTCAGGAGGCATGTCAGGTGGTCTGGTAGTCCCATCTCTAAGAATTTTCCACAGTTTGTTGTGATCCACACAGTTAAAGGCTTTGGTGTAGTCAATAAGACTGAAGTAGATGTTTCTCTGGAACTCTCTTGCTTTTTTGATGATCCAGCAGATGTTGGCAATTTGATCTCCGATTTCTCTGTCTTTTCTAAATCCATCTTGAACATCTGGAAGTTCACAGTTAACATAGAGTTGACCCCTGGCTTGGAGAATTTTGAGCACTACTTTACTAGTGTGTGAGATGTGTGCAAATGTTTGGTAGTTTGAACACTCTGTCCATTGCCTTTCTTTGAGACTGGAATAAAAACTGACATTTTCCAGTCTTGTGGCCACTGCTGAGTTTATTTGGGTGGCTCCAAAATCACTACAGATGGTGACAGCAGCCATAAAATTAAAAGAAGCTTCTTGGAAGAAAAGCTATGACTAACACAGAAGGCAAATTAGAAAGCAAAGACATTACTTTGTTGACAAAGGTCCATTTATTCAAAACTAAGGTTTCTCCAGTGATCATGAATGAATGTGAGAGTTGGACAATAACAGAAGCTGTGCACGGAAAAATTGATGTTTTTGAACTGTGGTGTTGAAGAAGACTAGAGAGTCCCTTAGACTGCAAGGAGATCTAACCAGTCCACCCTAAAGGAAATAAGTCCTGAATATTTATTGGAAGGACTAATACTGAAGCTGAAACTCCAGTACTTTGGCCACCTGATGTGAAGAACTGACTCATTTGAAAAGACCCTGATGATGGAAAAAATCGAAGGGATAAGGAGATGGGGAAGACAGAGGATGAGATGGTTGGATGGCCTCACTGACTCAATGAACATGAATTTGAGCAAGCTCTGGGAGTCAGTGATAGACAGGGAGGCCTGGCGTGCTGCATGCAGTCCATGGGGGTCACAAAGAGTCAGATATTACTGAGCCTCTGAACCACAGAAGTTTGTCCTCTGTATCATGAATCTGTTTTTGTTTCATCATATCTGCATTTTTGTTCTTTAGAGTCCATATATAAGCAA
Organism: Redunca redunca; assembly: GCA_006410935.1. Lineage (NCBI taxonomy): Eukaryota > Metazoa > Chordata > Mammalia > Artiodactyla > Bovidae > Redunca > Redunca redunca. The sequence goes on along the minus strand of SJYQ01006014.1, from coordinate 4,025 downwards.
AGATATATACTATTTATTTTTGGGTGACTTATTTCACTTACCATAAAATTCTTTAGGTCTACCCATGTTATCTCAAATGACAAGATTGTATTCTTTATTATGATTAATATTCCATTGTATATATCACATCTTCTTTATCCTTTCATTTGCTAATGGATATTTTGTGTTTTAAAGGACTGATCTTCCTTATGTGTTGATAGTGGAATAATCCAGGCAAGAAATAATAGTGGTTTGAACAATGGTCCCTTAAATCTATTTCTCAAAATAAATTTAAGAAACATACTTTCTTAAATAGAAAAACAGAGTGCCTAATGTACAATGGATGGAGGTTTGTTGCACTGTACAAGAGACAGGGATCAAGACCACCCACAAGAAAACAAAATGCAAAAAAGCAAAATGGATGTCTGAGAAGGCATTACAAATAGCTATGAAAAGAAGAGAACAGAAAAGCAAAGGAAAAAAGGACAGATATGCCCATTTGAATGCAGAGTTCCAAAGAATAGCAAGGAAAACAACAGAATGGGAAAGACTAGAGATCTCTTCAAGAAAGTTAGAGATACCAAGGAAAAATTTCATGCAAAGATGGACACAATAAAGGACAGAAATGCTATGGACCTAACAGAAGCTGAAGATATTAAGACACGGTGGCAAGAATACACAGAAGAACTGTACAAAAAAGATCTTTATGTCCCAGATAATCACAATGGTGTGATCACTCACCTAGAGCCAGACATCCTGGAATGTGAAGTCATGTGGGCCTTAGGAAGCATCACTACGAACAAAGCTAGTGGAGGTAATGGAATTCCACTTGAGCTATTATAAATCCTGAAAGATGATGCTGGGAAAGTGCTGGACTCAGTGTGCCAGCAAACATGGAAAATTCAGCAGTGGCCACAGGACTGGAAAAGGTAGGTTTTCATTCCAATCCCAAAGAAAGGCGATGCCAAAGAATGCTCAAACTACTGCACAATTGCACTCAGCTCACACACTAGCAAAGTAATGCTAAAAATCCTCCAAGTCAGGCTTCAACAGTATGTGAACAGTGAACTTTCAAATGCTCAAGCTGATTTTACAGAAAAGGAACAAGAGATCAAATTGCCAAGATCCCCTGGACCATCAAAAAAGCAAGATAGTTCCAGAAAATCATCAATTTCTGTTTTATTGACTATCCAATGCCATTGACTGTGTGGACCACAATAAACTGTGGAAAAGTCTGAAAGAGATGGGAATACCAGAGCACCTGACCTGCCTCTTGAGAAATCTGTATGCAGGTCAGGAAGCGACAGCTAGAACTGGACATGGAACAACAGACTGGTTCCAAATAGGAAAAGGAGTACGTCAAGGCTGTATATTGTCACCCTGCTTATTTAACTTATATGCTAAGTACATCATGAGAATCGCTGGGGAGAACGAAGCACAAGCTGGAATTAAGACTGCTGGGAGAAATATCAATAACCTCAGATATACAGATGACACCACCCATATGGTAGAAAGTGAACAGGAACACTAGAACATCTTGATGAGAGTGAAAGAGGAGAGTGAAAAAGTTGGCTTAAAGCTCAACATTCAGAAAACTAAGATCATCACATCCGGTCCCATCACTTCATGGCAAATAGATGGGGAAACAGTGGAAACAATGGCTGACTTTATTTTGGGGGGCTCCAAAATCACTGCAGATGGTGACTGCAGCCATGAAATTAAAAGATGCTTACTCTTTAGAAGGAAAGTTATGACCAGCTTAGACAGCATATTAAAAGCAGAGACAGTACTTTGCCAACAAAGGTCCATCTAGTCAAAGGTATGGTTTTTCCATAGTCATGTATGGATGTGAGAGTTAGACTATTAAGTAAGCTGAGTACCAAAGAAATGATGCTTTTAAACTGCACTGTTGGAGAAGACTCTTGAGAGTCCCTTGGACTGAAAGGATATCAAACCAGTTCATCCTAAAGGAAATCAATCCTGAATTTTCATTTGAAAGACTGAGTTTGAAGCTGAAACTCCTATATTTTGGCCACGTGATGCAAAGAGCTTATTTGAAGAGACCCTGATGCTGGGAAAGATTTAAGGCGGTAAGGGAAGGGGACAACAGAAGATGAGATGGTTGCAAGGTGTCACTAATTCAAGAGACATGAGATTGAGTAAACTCCGGGAGTTGGTGATGGACAGGGAGGACTGGCGTGCTGCAGTCTATGGGATCACAAAGGGTTGGACATGACTGAGCAACTGAACTGTACAGAAAAATGGTGGTAAAAGTGACAAAGAGAGGAAAATGGACACTCTTAGGTTAAGTGAGAAATATACCAAGTTATCATTAGGAATTAAGTTTTGCTATGTGCAAAGATTTATTTACCAGTTTGTTTGTTTTTTTTCCTTTCTATCTTTTCCTTTTCCTTTCCTTCCTAGGTATTTTTTTTTTTAATCACAGGTATGAGTATTTAATATTAAGCAATTTTACTATTGCATATGTTATGCTAGTTTTGTTTTTTATTCTTTTGTTTTTTTGATGTTCAAGCTGGTTTTATTTATTTATTTTTTAACTTTACAATACTGTATTGGTTTTGCCAAACATTGACATGAATTCACCACGAGTGTACATGTGTTCCCAAACATGAATCATCTCCCATCTCCCACCCCATAACATCTCTGGGTCCTCCCCATGCACCAGCCCCAAGCATCCTGCATCCTGCATCAGACATAGACTGGCGATTCGTTTCTTACATGATAGTATACATGTTTCAATGCCATTCTCCCATCTCATCCCACCCTCTCCCTCTCTCTCTCCCCCAGATTCCAAAAGTTCACTCTACAGATCTGAGTCTCTTTTGTTGTCTCGCATACAGGGTCATCATCACCATCTTTCTAAATTCCATATATATATATGCATTAGTATACTGTATTGGTGTTTTTCTTTCTGGCTTACTTCACTCTGTATAATCGGCTCCAGTTCCATCCATCTCCTTAGAACTGATTCAAATGTATTCTTTTTAATGGCTGAGTAATACTCCATTGTGTATATGTACCACAGCTTTCTTATCCATTCTCATCTGCTGATGGACATCTAGGTTGTTTCCATGTCCTGGCTATTATAAACAGTGCTGTGATGAACACTGGGGTACATGTGTCTCTTTCTATTCTGGTTTCCTCTGTGTATGCCCAGCAGTGGGATTGCTGGGTCATAACGTAGTTCTATTTGCAATTTTTTAAGGAATCTCCACACTGTTCTCCATAGTGGCTGTACTAGTTTGCATTCCCACCAACAATGTAAAAGGGTTCCCTTTTCTCCACACCCTCTCCAGCATTTATTGCTTGCAGACTTCTGGATCGCAGCCATTCTAACTGGTGTGAAGTGGTACCTCATTGTGGTTTTGATTTGCATTTCTCTGATAATGAGTGATGTTGAGCATCTTTTCATGTGTTTGTTAGCCATCCGTATGTCTTCTTTGGAGAAATGTCTATTTAGGTCTTTGGCCCATTTTTTGATTGCATCATTTATTTTTCTGGAATTGAGCTGCAGGTGTTGCTTTTTGAGATTAGTTGTTTGTCAGTTGCTTCATTTGCTATTATTTTCTCCCATTCAGAAGGCTGTCTTTTCATTTTGCTTATATTTTCCTTTGTTGTGCAGAAGCTTTTAATTTTGATTAGATCCCATTTGTTTATT
>SJYQ01006013.1:10652-91338 GCA_006410935.1 Redunca redunca | reverse complement strand
TAATACTTGGCATGTGGTTTCAGGCAGGTGTGGGATAAAGTAAACGTGAAGATCTCATATTAAAAGTCCAGAGCCAGTTCCCTAATCTGGACAGACTGGACAGACCATTGCGTAGGAGAGGCCTAGGGAACAAAGAGATGCTGTGTTCTTTCCAAGTTCCTTGTTCTCTGCTGTTTGTTCTAACCCTGCTCTGTCCTCAGGAAAAGGAGCAAGTGGCCACAGGGCTCAGAAACCCTGAAAGTCCCTTTGCTAGTGGATTGGTTTATCATTCTTCATTAACCGCGCGGAGTGGCATGTGGAATCTTAGTTCCCCGACCAGGGGTGGAACCCGTCCCCCTGCATGGGGAGCTTGGAATCTTAGCCGCTGGACTGCCAGGGAAGCCCCCTGGTCCATTGTTCTTGATTCAGAGAGTTGCTCTGAGCTCCGTCACGTGGTGGTCTGCATCTGACTCGGTTGCTGCCCTACTCCTTTCTGGGCTCAGGCCCCGGAAGTGGCCACTAAGGCTTTCTTCCAGGCTCATTCCCAGCCACTGTCTCTCCTGACACTTTCTCTGGCGACAAGCCCAGAATTAAAATTTGTAGCAGCCTCCCACCCTCTTGAGAAATGTGGATTCTTTGCTCGAGGCTGGACCAGAAAGTCTATGAGGCCACATTCCGGCCACTCCCTGAAGGGAAATGAATGGGGCTTCAGGGCTTCATGGACGCCGCCCCCAACCCCAGACCCCACCACCACCACCCAATGCCCTTCTCCTTCCAAGGAAACTGGTCACTGTCCCTCCCTCCTAGGATGACCAACTGCCCCTATTTGCCTGGTCTGAGGGGTTTCTTGAAACAGAACTTTTGATGCTAAAACCAGAAGAGTTCTCCTCACTACTCAGAGACTCTTGGGGTCCACAGGTGACTTCCTTTGGGATCCTGGTTACTTCACGCTTAGGTGTCAGCCACTGCTTTTAGACAGTGAGTACCCTGAGCACAGAAACAGGCCCTTAGTCTTTTCCCCTCCAAGACACACAAAGTAACTGCTGAATGAGTAAGTGATCAAACAAGTTAATATTTGCAAGTCCTTATCAGACCTTACCTTCTGCCTGATGTGGCCACAAGACGCAGAGGGCAGTGTGACCTTCCTAACGTCTACACTTCATCTGGGTATGTTGTCATCTGATCACAGATGCAGCCCTTCTCATGTGGAGGGGTTTCTGGAGCTGCCAGCCCTGAGCCTGGTATCTGGAACACCGGAACTGAGCTCCAGAACCCCAGGCGAGACTCCGTTCTCTTCACTCTCGTTCATGAGCTCAGTCTAACTTGGGTTGGGCTCCTGCCTCAGTACCTTCACTCATGACTGTATGCAGTCCTGGCTGCAACACCTCTATAGGACACGGGTAGACTTCGGTGGTGTGGCTTCATGTTCCCCACTTTGCAGAGGCCCCTGCCAAGGCCCTGAGCGGAGCCCTAGCAGGCTGTTCAGTGTCCTGTACTTTATGGCACCTGCGAAAGTGGATTTTTTTTGTATTATTTTCTTAAACGGGGCCCTCCAAATTGTACAAGCTTCAATTCTCAGAGAACCATAATCCTCCCACCAGGGGCAAAATGGGGGAAGGGAGGGATAAATTGGGAGATTGAGACTAACATATACACACTGCTCTGTATACAATAGAGAGCTAATAAGGACCTACTCTATAGCCCAGGGAACTCTACCCAATACTCTGTAATGATCTATATATGGGAAAAGAATCCAAAATAGAGTGGATATATGTATAGGCATACCTGATTCATATTACTGTGCACTCAAAACTAACACAATATTGTAAAACAACTATCCTCCAATAAAAACTATAAAAAAATGCCATAATCCTCCCCACCTTTGCAGAGCCTTCAAAGCCTGGACACCCTCATCTGGACCCCCAGGTGGTCTGGAACGCTGCCTGCACACACTCCGACTACCACAGTCCCCAGTTCACCATTCGGAAATCCCTGAATACTGACATCAGCAAGGATGAAGGCTGTCCACCCTGTACGGACTACTCAGAGCTGGCTTCCTCCATCTGGGCCAACTTACGATCCAGCCCCTGACAATTCTCCCCATTGTTCTGCTGAGGTCCTTGCTTGCCTGCTTGTTAAGCCCATTCACTCCCCAAAGCAGTCAAACTGGAAGGGGGGGTGGGGGGGAAATCCAGAAATTCAAGTTCTCAGGCTAGATCTTCATCAAGACCTGACAATAAAAAGAGGACTTTGGGTCAGACCAAAATCTAGGGGATAATTGGAAACTAAAATTGAAAAACTATACCAGAAAACACAGGCTAAAGGAAGATAATTTTTAAATAAAGGAAAGCTTAGTTCCTTGCTTCCTAGCAAACAAAGCGTAAAGGGAAACCTGAATTTCCTCTCTGTGCAGAGAGAAAGGAGTCATGTGAGTAACAGTTGTGTCAGTCACTATGACCGTACATGAACAATCCTGAACTAATTCTCTCCAGAACCCAGGGAGGCACACTGTGCTGTTACTGTGGGGGAAACCACCCCCTCCAGGCTGCACAGCTAGTTCGTAAAGAAAGCAGCCTTCTTCCCCTATACAGTGGGCCTTCAGAGAGCCTGAAACATCAACTTGTTTCCAGAAGTAAACAAGAACATATCCTGCCACCTGATAGTTGTACAAACTCCACGGCATAGTTGCCACCACGTGGAAGATGTCTCCTATCCTTAGCAGAGGGAGCTGAAAGGGTCCATGGCATGTCTAGACCTTGCGGGGCCCCTGGTGCAAACAGTGGCCTCTATATGACTGAGCTGCTGGGAGCCTCAGAAAAGATTGCCATCCAATCTCCGGGAAACCAGAGTCACACCTGCCGCACCTGCCCAGGTATCTGCCCATCTCCATGCCCTTCTGAGGCATTCAGTATAAGAAACATGAGGTGACCCATTCATCCGTGTCTTAAATTCTTCCCTCCTGAAAGGGATTAAGTGCTAGGAATTCTTTTCATTCACTCACCTGTCTATATACCTTGTGGGAGGGGAAGGAGCCTTCTGTGACCAGGTTTTTAAACACAACTTTCATGTTTGTGAACACCCAGAAGCCGGAAAATTCTGAAGCAAGGCCATTCTGCCTCCCCTCCTCACCCCAGGCATCCTGTTTCACTCGTGGTCAGGATCCTTCATTCAATGAGTTGTTTAGTCACTCGGTCATGTCCGACTCTTTGCAACCCCATGGACTGTAGCATGCTAGTGCCAGGCTCCTCAGTCCGTGAGATTTTTGAAGCAAGAATACTGGAGTGGGTTGCCATTTTTTTTCCGGAAGATCTGCTCAACCCAGGGAACAAGCCTGGTTCTCCACATCTCCTGTACTGGCGGACAGAGTCTTTCCTGCTGAGCCAGTGCAGAAGCCCTTCTTCAACTAGGGACATTATAAAATCTCAGATAAATGAGTTCTGTGAGTTAAGATTTAAACCACATTCAAGAATGGCTGAAAACACTCTTGGATACAAATAAAACTTTGTTTTTTGAGGAAAATTTTTGGTAGAAGGCAATTTTAAATCCAAAATAAAGAATGATACTGTGGAAGAAAATGTGGAAAATAAGCTGTTACTAGATTTAAAGTAAGTTTTCAAAAATAAAACTATCTCAGCCATTTGACTAAGAAAAAGACAAAATAAACAAGGAAACTCCTCTCCAACTGCTTAGCTTCTATTGGCATTATTTTCTTCCCGGATTCCACAGGATTTTTTTTTTTAAGTCATATTTATTGAGATGTACAGTTTGATGAATTTTGACAAACATGCAGCCACGTAACCACAACCACCACCATTAAGATAGAAAATGTCTCCATCACCTTCAAAAGTCCCTTTTGCACTCAGTACTCCGAATCCTTTACTATAAAGTGATGTCATCTACATATATAACCCAGAACTCTTGAATTTAGCTGATTGATCTCAGTCATTTTAGATGCACCCTATCCCCAAAAGAAATTGCCAGTTCATAAGAGCCAGATGTTTGAACCTAGGGGTTTTGGAGCTTCCTAGGTTGCTCTAGTGGTAAAGAAACTGCCTGCCAATGCAGGAGACATAAGACACACAGGTTCGATCCCTGGGTCAGGAAGATCCCCTGGAGGAGGGCATGACAACCCACTCTAGTATTCTTGCCTGGAGAATCTCGCGGACAGAGGAGCCTGGCGGGCTACAGTCCATGGGGTCACACAGAATTGGACACGACTGAAGTGACTTAGCACAGACAGGGATTTTTACCAAATGAAATGTTTATGTAAAGCTAAACATAACAGCTTGAAAATTCCTGATTCATTCCTATGACCTGAGTGAATCCACACCGCTTGATATGATTCTTAGTAATGAGAACATTCAGTAGGCATACTTACATTTTATCCTGTCAAGGAAGAAAAAGCCCTGTTTTGTAAACTCCAGATAATACACTTTAATAAACTCTCTTATGCTTAAATATTAAGATAGATCCTTTAACAATAGAGAGGATGAAACTCAGAATAAAATCTAATTAACTCAGAACACAAAGTAAAGAAAGAAAGAAAACACCATCAAGAGTAAACAGTAGATGCTAAGTTAACTGAAAAAGAATTATAGCAGACTCTCATAATTTGCAGTAGTTATGTTCTGTAAGGTTATGGCCAACACTGAATTGGCCAATACTGAATCATTTCTCCCAGAGGAAATACAGGGTTAGGCTCCCGAGTTTTCTGGTCACATTTTCAACGGCTGATCAGTATAGGACCTTGTTCAATGTGTGTTTCCATTGGTGTGTGTGTGCTCAGTTGCTCTGTTTCTAAAGACATGTTATTTAATATTGTTGATTCATTGCCATTGAACTTGGAGCCAATAACACTATAATAGATGCCTGAGTGAAGCTTATCTAACACACATATTCTCCCTGCAGGGTATATTGTGGCCTGCCTGGGCTGCAGAGCACTTCAGAGCATTTGAGTACTATACTTGGGGCCATTTTAAACATAAAATCACCAACAAAAAGCACAAGCATGTGAAAAACGTGGCACTAAATAGACTATAGGAAGGACATCTGTTTACAGTATGAAGGGTGAAACAAGAAGGCGGACTGTCTTATTTGAGCTCAGCTGGAATGTGCACTTGCTGTCTCTAAGTCTCTCCGTATTTAGATTTAGTAACACGTTTATTGGGCTTCCCTGGTGGCTCAGGTTGTAAAAAATCTGCCTGTAATGCATGAAACCCGGGTTTGATCCCTAGGTCAGGAAGATCCCCTGGAGAAAGGCATGGCAACCCACTCCAGTATTCTTGCCTGGAGAGTTTCATGGACAGAAGACCCTGGCAGGCTACAGTCTGTGGAGTCACAAACAGCTGGACACGACTGAGCAACTAACACTTTCACTATCTTATTTGCCCAGCAGTGCTTTTCGTATCTCAGTCAATTTTCATCTTTCTAGGCCAGTTTCCTTTTCTCAGATTATACCAGTAAGTAGTGTCATGGTCCGTGAGCGGCTTAGAAAAGAATTTCCAGACATGAGACAGAATGAGAGGAGAATAAAGTTTATTAGAGAGGGAGACGTGGTTAGAACAGTAGGCTGGCTCAAGGGAGAGCTGAACCTTTTTGCAGACTGGTAGCCAATTGTTATAGCCTCAAGACAGACAAAATTCCTACTGGAATTCTGGCATCAGGTGATTGGTTAGGATGCTATAGGCCTTGGACTGTAAAGAGATCCAACCAGTCCATCCCTAAGGAAATCAGTCCTGGGTGTTCACTGGAAGGACTGATGCTGAAGCTGGAACTCCAATACTTTGGCCACCTTGTGCAAAGAGCTGACTCATTTGAAAAGACCCTGATGCTGGGAAAGATTGAGGGCAGGAGGAGAAGGGGACAACAGAGGATGAGATGGTTGGATGGAATCACTGACTCAATGGGCATGAGTTTGGGTAGGCTCTGGGAGTTGGTGATGGACAGGGAGGCCTGGTGTGCTGCAGTTCATGGGGTCACAAAGAGTCAGACACGACTGAGCGACTGAACTGAACTGAACTGAACTGAACTGAACTGAATAGGTGGGGTAATGAGTGAGTGTTAGTCACTCAGTCGTGTCTGACTCTTTGTGACCCCATTTACGGAAGCCTGCCAGGTTCCTCTGTCCATGGAATTCTTCAGGCAAAAATACTGGAGTGGTTGCCATTCTTTCTCCAGGGAATCTTCCTGACCCAGGTCTTCTGCATTGCAGGCAAATTCTTTACTCTCTGAGCCAGCAGGGAAGCCCAGGGTGGGTAATAGGGTGGGTATTTTACCGCATACGGGGTCAGGGAACTGGCTGGTTTAGATCTGGCTCATGGCCACAGTTGCTATGGGGCTTGATCAATTCCAGAAATTTGTATCCTGTGACCCTGTTGCAGAGCTCCACACCTGTGACCTTGATATAGGGCTCAACCAGTAGTTCTTTCAGTGAGGATCTTTGAGGAATAAACCTCCATAGTTTCTGAATATCTAAACATAATCTTCACTCTTAAAAGATAGTTTGACATGGTAGGGAATACTAGTTTCACACTGTCTGCACTCTGAAAATACTGTTTCATTGGCTTCCAGCTGTAATTACTAATGAGAAGTCTGTTGCCAGTCTAATTCTCATTCTTTTGTGGGGACTCCATCTTTTCTCTCCAGGGCCCTTAAGATTTTCTGTTAAAATTCAATGTTCTGGTCTTATGTGTGGTCTTCTTAGATGCGATCCTTCAGATTGAGGCCCTGGCCTTTAATTCTGGACAATGTACTGCTGCTTTGTACCTGTTGCCTTCTTCCTATTCTCCCTAATTTCTCCTATTAGAGATTTGATTTAAAAAATTATTTTGACACAGCTTCAGACTTACAGAAAAGTTACAAGATAGCACAAAGAATTCCCATATACCCTCTAGCCAGATTTCTGAAACATTAACATTTTACCATATTAAGCTTATCTTTTTCTATTTATCTATTTACCCATATTTCTTTTCTGAACCATTTGAAAGTATGTTGCTGGCATGATGCCCACTTGGGTCAGACCTTCCTAAAAACAAGTATATTCTCTTGCGTAATCATTGTACACAAAGCCATTAGCTAGTCTAGTGTTCTTATTCAGATTTCACCAATTGTCACAACAGTGCCCCTCACAGAAAAGGAAAATCCCACATTGTGTGTTGCATTCAGTGTCTTATTTTTCAGTCTCCTTTCGCTTGGGACCATTGCTCTGTTTTTGTCTTTAGAGATACTGACATTTTTGAAAAGTATAAGGCAATCATTTTGTAGATAGTCCTTCATTTTAAAATTTTATTTGTAATATTTATTTGGCAGCCCCTGGTCTTAATTGTGGAATGTAAAATCTAGTTCCCTGACCAGGGGATCAAATAGGAGTTATGTGTGTGTGTATGTTAGTCACTCAGTTGTGTCCATCTGTTTGCAACCCCATGGACTGTAGCCCACCAGGCTCCTCTGTCCGTGGAATTCTCCAGGCAAGAATACTGGAGTCGGTTCCCACTCCATGGAAGAAGGGAAGCAGAGTCTTAGCCACCAGACCACCAGGGAAGTCCCAAAAGTCCTTCATTTTGAGTTCATCTGATGTTTCTTTGTGATTTGATTCAGGTTATGCACTTTGGGCCAGAGCAGCACAAAAGCAACTTGCTCATCTTAGACAGGGCTGGGACTTGGATAAAGCAGAGGAAGTACCCAGTGCACAACATTTAAGGAGATATTCAGTCTAGCTACGTGCAAGTACAAGGTCAGCCCTAAAATGCCTCGTTTCTCCCACCTGAGTCCAGTCCTGCTTGCCAGTACATCATCTTAAGAAGTATGTGGTATCCATTAGCTTAATATGATGCTTGTTGGTCACTTGATAATGTGGGGCCAGATTTCTTCATTATACAGAAATCTGAAACTAATAAACATCTTTTGCAGTTAATAAACATCTGAGAAGGGGACGACTGAGGATGAGATAGCTGGATGGCATCACGGACTCGATGGACATGAGTCTGAGTGAACTCCGGGAGATGGTGATGGACAGGGAGGCCTGGCGTGCTGCAATTCATGGGGTCGCAAAGAGTCGGACACGACTGAGCGACTGAACTGAACTGAACTGAAACATCTGATACGGAGATACCTTGAGACTTTATAAATATCCTATCACTCTTTGTGGAGTTTGCTCAGCGTTGAAATGTTCTTTTGAGGAATTTGTGAGGGAGAAAGTGATCTCCCCGTCCTATTCCTCCGCCATCTTCTCCCTTCCCCCCTAAATATCCTATCACTCTTGCTTTAATCAGTGAAAAAAAAGTGAAAGTGTTTGTCACTCAGTCATGTCCAACTCTTTGTAACCCTGTAGCCTTTCAGGCTCCTCTCTCCATGGTATTTGCCAGGCAAGAATACTGGAGTGGGTTGCCATTCCCTTCTCCAGGGGATCTTCCCAACCCAGGGATCAAACTTGGGTTTCCTGAGTTGCAGGCAGATTCTTTACTGTTTGAGCTTCCAGGGAGGCTCTAATAAATTATTAAGATGGTTGCCAAATGGTGATATTTTAAAATTCCATCATTCTTTCTGCATTTATTGATTGACATTTTTATAATGGAAAAATTTGGGTTCATCAAACAACCCATATGTCACTATGAACTTCCTCTCCCAGACTGGATATCAAAATGTTAAATGAACATGTGAAAATGAAAGAGAAGTCCATTCTTTCTTGCCCTGTTTCTCATCTGTAAGGCAGATCTCCAGATAACATTTCCTTAAGATCAAGGAAGCTTTTTTTAAAAAAAGATATTGATGTAAAGGCTAGCTGCACTAGACTAAATAAACTTTATTCTTATTTATATGTTTTATGGCCACTTATTTAGCACTTGAAAGTTCAAAGTCTATTCGACTACTCTGCCCTGTTTTCCCACTTTGAGAAACTGTGGTTCCTAAACGGGTTGAATTCAATTAGTACTTACTAGAAGTTAGTTTCAGAGAAGGCAATGGCACCCCACTCCAGTACTCTTGCCTGGAAAATCCCATGGACGGAGGAGCCTGGTGGGCTGCAGTCCATGGGGTCATTAGGAGTCGGACACAACCGAGCGACTTCGCTTTCCCTTTTCACTTTCATGCATTGGAGAAGGAAATGGCAACCCACTCCAGTGTTCTTGCCTGGAGAACCCCAGGGACGGGGGAGCCTGGTGGGCTGCTGTCTATGGGGTCTCACAGAATTGGACATGACTGAAGCGACTTAGCAGCAGCAGCAGCAGCAGAAGTTAGTTTGCGTGTGTTCCCTGGCGCTTGGGTGTTTGCAATTTGATATATGTGTGAAAATTTAATCCTTCAGTTGGTCATGTTGGCTGTGATTTTCCTGATTATGATACAGTTTGTCTGATGCAGGCAAAAAAACCTGACTAGAATTATAGTGACAAAGGCCTGTTTTTGATTAATTTTTATGGTGTTAAAATTTAGTTTTTATTGCTACAGCTTGATGAACTTTTGCCCACATTTAAAATATGATTTGGAGGATTAATGAGGTTTAATTGAGGAGACTCATTTCTCCATCGTATTTAACATCTCTGGTTATAAGAACAGTGTTGTTGCTACCTGTTTTGACAATAAGATAAGATTTGAATTTCAGTTTAATGTAATGCCTCCTAATCAGGATATTCAGTTCTTTTTTGTTTTGATAATAAGATTTGAATTTCAGTTTAATGTAATGCCTCCTATAATCAGGATATTCATTTCTTTTTCTGAAAACTAGAATAAGGTCATCTGAAAAGTTGATCCTTTTATGTAAACAAGGCACACAATTTGTTTAAGCATGTTTTAAAAAATACCACATGTTGGAGTAAACAAACCTTAATCTTTTATTAAGTTAGAATTAAAATGCAGGCAGGCTTCCTTTATAGTTTATACTTTGCAGAAATTGCATTTTGTACAAACTGAAGGTTTGTGGCAGCCTCGTATTGACCATATATAACAGCACCATTTCCCAACAGCATTATTTTTAAATTAAGCTATGTACATTGTTTTTTTGTCATAATGCTATGGCACACATAAGAGTCTACAATATAGTGTAAACATAACCTGTATATGCACTGAGAAACCATGAAGTTGATATAACTCCCTTTGTTGTGATACTTGTTTTATTGTGGTAGTCTGGAACTGAATTTGCAATACCGTTCTTATCTATGAGGTATGCTTGTATTGAAAATAAGAGGAAATTATTTGGGGAAAAAAAGTTGCTTAATGGAGTTAAGATAGACAAACAAGCCAATTTAGTAATGGGCAAAGGAGTTGAATTGACAGCTCTCAAAAGAAAGCATGCAGATGGCTAACCAGCACAGGAAGAGGTGCTCGCCGTTATCAGCCATTCAGTTCAGTTCAGTTCAGTCGCTCAGTCGTGTTCAACTCTTTGCGACCATGAATCGCAGCACGCCAGGCCTCCCTGTCCATCACCAACTCCCGGAGTTCACTCAGATTCACGTCCATTGAGTCAGTGATGCCATCCAGCCATCTCATCCTCTGTCATCCCCTTCTCCTCCTGCCCCAATCCCTCCCAGCATCGGAGTCTTTTCCAGTGAGTCAACTCTTCGCATGAGGTGGCCAAAGTACTGGAGTTTCCGCCGGTAGGGAGATGCAAATCAAAACTGCAGAGGGGCACCACTTCATACCCACTAGGACTGTCATAATTAAAAAAGGGAAAATAATAAATGTTGGTGAGGATGTAGGGGAATTCGAACTTTGTCCATTTCTGGTGGAATGTAAAATCATGTAGCCTCTGGGAAGAACGGTTTAGAGATTCTTCAGTATTCTACCTACCACCCAGAAATTCCACTCCTACAATTATACTCTAAAGAACTGAACATAAGTATTTAAATAAAAACATGTATGTGAATGTTTATAGCAGCACTATTCATAATAGCCAAAAGATGGAAATGACCCAAAAATCCATTACGCGGATGAAGGAATAAAAAATATATGGTATATCTATACAATGGAATCATGTTCAGTCATAGCAAAGAATGAAGTAGTGGTGCATGCTACAACGTGGATGAGGCTTGAAAACACTGTACTAAATGAAAGAAGCCTGACACTAAAAGTTGCTGTACTATATTTCACAAGTGTCTTGACCCAATTTAAAGTCATGGTGAAAATTCTTATTTCCTCTTCGTGGGAGGTTTGCTAAGCCTCCACCCTAACCACTTCCTTCTGGGGCTCTGGGACTCCTGGGGTATATATGCACATTCCCTGTTGCCAGAGGTCCCCAGATACCCAACAGGGGTGACCTCTTCTTCCTTAGACCTACATGATTTTTCAAAATTCCCGATTCCCAGGAAGCCCATAAAATCAAGTTAATGTCACCCTGCTTGTTATATGTGAGCTCCCTCCTCCAGCTCCAGCCTCTTCCTACCCTGTCTCAGGTGCAAACCCAGGCTGGTCCTTCAAGGAAGCCTTCTCTCAACTAGAGAAGTAACAAAGTGTTCTTGCCTTTCCTCTACCCAGAGTGTCTTTGTGTTCTGTCCTGTCATCCAAAGAATCTATAGTTATACTTAATATCTTGTAATTATTATCCTGTTTTTATAAATATTCAGAATAGGAAAATCCATAGAGATGAAAATTAACTTTGTGGCTGCCAGGGGCCATGAGGAAGGAGAGGGAGAGTGACAAGTAGGGTTTCCATTTGGGCTGATGGAAAAGTTCTGCAGCTACCCACAGTAGTGGATATCCAGCATCAGACATGTACTTAATACATTTAATACATTTAAATGTATACTGTGTTGTATACATTTAAATTGTTAAAATGGTAAATGGTAAATTTGGTTATGTGTGTGTGTATGCTTAGTGTATTTTACCACAGTTTAAAAAAACTACAAGACGAAAAATAAGACCAAGTCAAAAAAAAGAGAAAGAAAGGCTAAAGGCACATGTTTTAAAGTATGTCAATTCCTGTGAGTGCAAGAAAAGAAAGTCTTAACTTCTTTGAGGGTACACTTTTTTTCTGTAACTAGATTGACTCTGAGAATTCCCTGGCAGTCCACTGGTTGACTTCATCTTAAATGCAGGGACTGTGGGTTCAATCCCTGGTCAGGGATCTAAGATCCCGCACTTCACGGGGTCAAAAAAAAAAAAAGACTGACTTTAATGGTATTAATGCATTTATCACAGAATAAATAATACTCTACACTCCAACAGAATGGCTAATATTAAAGATGAATAAAGCAAAGTTTGGTGGACATGTGGGATAAATTGAATTCTCACCCGTGGATGGTGAGATGGTATGACCACTTGGAAAAAAGTCTTACAGTTCCTTATGTTACTAAATGTATGCATATCCTATGACCCACAAATTCCATTCTTAGGTATTTACTCAAGATAAATGAAAACAAATGTCTACAAAAAGACTTGTACAAAGACATTCATAATAGCTTTATTCATAAGAGCCCCAAACTGGAAACAGATCAGCTGTTTATCAGTTGGAGAATAAATCTCAAACTATGTTCTTCTCACAATGGACTACTATTGAGAAATAGAGAAGCAAACTACTGATATACACAATAACATGAATGAATCCTAAAACACTGAGTAAAAGAAACCTAGCATAAAGCGTGTATACTCTATATTGAATCCCTATATTCATACACCTGAAACTAATAATATTGTTTATACTTCAGTTTTTTAAACTCTACTTCAGTTTTTTTTTTCTTTTAAAGAGAACATACTCTATTTTTCTGTTGACATAAAGTTCTTGAGCTGACACAATTTATTTTTGGTGAAAAATTTTCAGAATAATGGGTGCCTCTTGGTACTTGGGAATTTATTGGGAAAGTGTGCGAGGGAATTTTCTGTGTGTGATGTTCCTATTCTGTATCTTGGTGATGATTTACACTGCACATGTGTTTACTGTTTGTCGGACCACACAGCCCACTTAGGATATGTACATTTCATGGAAATTTTACCTGTAGAGAAACAAAAATGAACCATAAAATATTGAATTCTAGTTAGTGATATGCATGCTGAAGTGTTTGGCGGAAACATACTAACATCTGCAACTTAGGCTGAAATGCCTACAACAATAAGATGGATTGGTAAATGGAAAGAAAGATGGACTGATGCATAGTAAAATATTAATGGTAGAATTAGGTGATGTGTATATGAATGTTCAGAAGTTGTTTTATTTTTTAGCTTTTATGTATGTTTGGAAACTTTTTATAGTAAGATACAGGAGGGACTTCCCTGGTGGTCCAGTGGCTAAGACTTCACCTTCCCAGTGCAGGGGGCCTAGGTTCCATCCCTGGTCACGGAACTAGATCCCACATGCTGTAACTAAAACACCCTGCACACAGCAATTAAGACTCACTGCACCAAATAAGGAAATAAATAAACTTAACAAAACAAATATATTGGAGAAAATAATAAACTATATGTTGTCAAACCCACCCTTATTGTCTGGAGTCTTAAAACTTCGCAAGAAAATTGGGCAAATGTTCTTTAAAACTAGCCAAGTACCCCAAATTCTAAGAACTGTTTCTGTTTGTCTAAAAATCTCGGTGATCACCAAGAGCTGTTACAAAGCTTCTTTGTCTATCTGGACTGCATGGCCTTTTGACAGCTGGGGCAAACGTTTGGAGTCAAGCTTCTTAGAATCAATTACTAAGCTTTAATGGCCAATTACACTGTGAACTGATGAAACCCTCTAGTTTGGTGGAATGGATCCTCTACTGCCTGAGGGTAACTACTCTTCATTGTCAGTCTCCATTTCCCTACCAGCCAATATCCAGTTGCGGTCTTTGCAGCCTCCTGGTTTCCCCTCTTCCTCCCCTTTCACATCTTTTGCTGTCATCTTTCTTGAGAAAGCGCACAGATCCCTGCTGAGTTGTGTGTTCACCGTGCAGTAATACTATACAATAGAAGATGGCCGGTTCATGACCCATAGAGGAGAGGTTCCTGAAGCAGATGTGTGGTGATCCTAGACCTGGCCCTGCTGCTTTGTAGGTGTGTGACCTTGGGCAAGTCACTCAACTCCTCTGAGCCTCACTTTATCAATCTCTGCAATGGATGAAGCAGGCTGAGAGGTTCTCCAGGCAAGTTTTAGCCCTAAAACTCACCTGCCATTCTTTCTTGGCCAAACTTCAGTTCAGTTCAGTCGCTCAGTCATGTCCAACTCTTTGCGACCCCATGGACTGCAGGACGCCAGGCTTCCTTGTCCACCACACACTCCCGGAGCTTGCTCAAACTCATGTCCATCGAGTTGGTGATGCCATCCAACCTTCTTATCCTCTGTCGTCCCCTTCTCCTCCTGCTTTCAATCTTTCCCAGCATGAGGGTCTTTTCTAGTGAGTCAGTTATTCACATCTGGTAGCCAAAGTATTGGAGTTTCAGCTTCAGCATCAGTCCTTCCAATGAATATTCAGGACTGATTTCCTTTAGGATTACCTGGTTTGATATCCTTGCAGTCCAAGGGACTCTTAAGCATCTTCTCCAACACCACAGTTCAAAAGCATCAGTTCTTTGGTGCTTAGCTTTCTTTACTGTCCAACTGTCACATCCATACATGACCACTGGAAAAACCATAGCTTTGACTAGATGGACCTTTGTCGGCAAAGTAATATCTCTGCTTTTTAATATACTGTCTAGGTTGGTCACAACTTTTCTTCCAAGGAGCAAGCATCTTTTAATTTCATGGCTGCAGTCACCATCAGCAGTGATTTTAGAGCCCAAGAAAAGAAACTGTCACTGTTTCCATTGTTTCCCCATCTATTTGCCATGAAGTGACAGGACCGGATGCCATGATCTTTGTTTTCTGAATATTGAGTTTTAAGCCAGCTTTTTCACTCTCCTCTTTCACTTTCCTTAAGAGACTCTTTAGTTCCTGTTCATTTTCTGCCATAGAGGTGGTGTCATCTGGGTGTCTGAGGTTATTGATATTTTTCCTGGCAATCTTGATTCCAGCTTGTGCTTCATCCAGCCTGGCATTTCTCATAATGTACTCTGCATATAAATTAAATAAGCAGGGTGACAATATACAGCCTTGATGTACCCCTTTCCTGATTTGGAACCTGTCCATTGTTCCATGTCTGGTTCTAACTGTTGCTTCTTGACATCCATACAAATTTCTCAGGAGGCAGGTCAGGTGGTCTGGTATTCCCATTTCTTTCAGAATTTTCCACAGTTTGTGGTGATCCACACAGTCAAACGCTTTGGCATAGTCAATAAAGCAGTAGATGTTCTTCTGGAATTCTCTTACTTTCTCTGTGATCCAGTGGATGTTGGCAATTTGATCTCTTGTTCCTCTGCCTTTTCTAAATCCAGCTTGAACATATGGAAGCTCATGGTTCATGTACTCTTGAAGCCTGGCTTGGAGAATTTTGAGCATTACTTTACTAGCATGTGAGATGAGTGCAATTGTGTGGTAGTTTGCACATTCTTTGGCATTGCCCTTCTTTGGGACTGGAATGAAAATTGACCTTTTCCAGTCCTGTGGCCAGGACTGGAGTTTTCCAAATTTGCTGGCATATTGAGTGCAGCACTTTAACAGCATCATCTTTTGGTTAAACTTAAAAAGTACTAATTTCCAAATGACATTTCCCCAAATTGTAATGTTTCTCCTGGTGACTTTGACCAATTTTATTTTGTTACTTTTTCTCAAGGTTTAACATGTACTATGTAGATAGAGTTCATCTTCAAAAAGGCTTGTTTATGAAACAGCAGCCCATTCATCCTCACATTTGTCCCTCTTCAGAAGTACTTAAAATTTTTTCTTTTCAATCTGCAGAAGTTGAAAGAATAGTAGTCAGCATTCATACCTGAATAGTCCTCATCTAAAGGGGTCTTGCTGACATCTGACCATACTCCATCTTTTTCTATACTTCCTTTATGCCAGACCATCTGAAAGAGGGAGGCAGATATATGACATTTCACCCCTAAATACAACAGTGTGCAACTTCCAAGATTATGAACATCTCCTACGTAACTGCAGTATATTTGTTGTACCTGAGAAAACTGACCCTAATTCAATGGGGTCAGGTCAATAATATCACCCATTTTCAAAGATACCCATTGTTTCATAAAATGCCTTCAGTTCAGTTCAGTTCAGTCGCTCAGTCATGTCTGACTCTTTGCGACCCCATGAATCGCAGCACGCCAGGCCTCCCTGTCCATCACCAACCTTTCCTTATTTGTGAAATGAGTTAATACTATTTTTATGTTACTATGTTTTAAAGATTGAAAGTGGTATATAAAGGGTATGGTACCTAGTGGATAGCCTGTACATAGTAACTCTTATTATCACTAAGCCTGGAGCACAAACCTTCAGTGCTATACTCATAGAGGCATAATGAATGATAGGATGTGGGAGAAAGTAATTCTCAGGAAGACTTGGAGCTCTTGTTGTGTTGTTTCTATATCCAATATGCCATGAATTGCAGAGAGAATCTCTGGTAAAATATTAATGTGTCAGCCTGAGAAGGTGATGCTGGAAACTCTGATTCTACATTTCTGTTTCTTTTTGCTGTCCAACATGCTACACAATATAGGGAGTTTCTAAGAGTTAGTGAGGTTGCATCATTCTTCCTGAATGACTGAAACGGCTATTTGTCTATGATTTCCACTCTCTCTAATCTGTTCTCTGCAATGACACCAGTTTTCATTTTGAAAGAAAACAACCCCTTCTTAAAATCATGTGATGGCCGTTATGAGAATAGCATTTAGGAGTACCTCACATCCTGACTTTTTTTTGCTTCAAAGAACATAGCTCTTTAGGAATGGGCTGCGGCAGCCATACTGTGTTAGTTGATCTTATTTGCTTACATGGTGATGGACCTCTGACACAAGCTTAGCTCATTCAGAGTTGAGATGGAGAGATGCTAGTCTTAGGCTGGTTGCTGGAACTGAAGCAATGTCCAAAGGGAATATGGAAGCCCAGTGTTAAACAGAAAGGCAGAGGTGAGACTAGAGAAGGGAGGTATCTTCTGATAGCTTTCTATTCTTGGTCCAGGCCCCTATGAAGCTCAGCCATGATTCTGCTTTTCAGTTCTAGATTTTCTGCGTTCATATAATAGATTCTATTTCCTCCTTCATTTTTTATTTTTTTCTTGAGTTACTTTAAGTGGGATTTTGTTACATCCAAACAAAAAAGCTTGGACTAAGCTTTTGGCCTGAAACTCAAGACACTTTAGCATGGCTTGCAGTGCTATGGTCTTATGCCTACCTTCACCTCCATTTTTCCTCTGACCCCTCTTAATCCACACTATATACAATTCAGCTCTGATCAATTTCCTTCCCTTGCTTGGCTCCTTTAAGTTTCAGCTCCTCTAGAAGACCCCCTGATAATCTTCCCAGTCTGTGAGATATCCCTTTCTTATATGTACTTGTTATACTGGTATTACACTTGGTGGTTTAATTGTTCCTTCTCTGCTAGACTTCATGGATGATCAAGACTAAGTCTAGGTCTTATTCATAACTCTATGCCTGAGCTAAACCCTTAAAAGATACCAATAAATAGCAAATGAAATAAATGAAATAATATGTTTAAAATAAAACTAGAGAGAATTGGTATAGAAACTAGATTAGAAAGCCTAAGCTTTAAAGCAAAGTAAAGACGATAGGATTTGGAATCAGACTACTACATAGGTGAAACCTGCCTACATGGTAGGGTCCTGAGAATTAAAGGAGACAATCTTTGTAGACCAGGTAGTATAGTGGCCTGTGATATTAAATCCTTAATAAGGATTTAATAATTAGTAGGTATATTTATTTATTGTTCTATATTTAGGAAGTCAGTGAAACATGGCTAAGACTCTTGCAACTGTAGGAATACATGACTTCATAAAACACCTCAAAATTCTAAAGGCAATCATTTCTGAAGCTGAGGGAGTTTAACTGGGATTACCCTTGTACCCTAGCCTTCCCTGGTGGCTCAGAGGTTAAAGCGTCTGCCTCCAATGCAGGAGACCTGGGTTCGATCCCTGAGATCAGGAAGATCCCCTGGAGAAGGAAATGGCAACCCACTTTAGTATTCTTGCCTGGAGAATCCCATGGACGGAGGAGCCTGGTGGGCTCCAGTCCACAGGGTCACAGAGTCAGACACTCACTGAGTGACTTAACTTTAACTTTTAACCCTTGTATGAAGACTGTTTGCAGGCACATCAGAGAGTGAGCTCCACTTACCATTAGGGCAAAGCGGTTTTACAGAGCTTCTTTTATGTATGAACTGTAAGGACTGATTGCCAGCTCAAAATGTGGTTGCTGAACAGCCTGCCTTTGAGAGGTCCAGGTTTCCTCAACAACCCACAGTCCAGTAGGGGTAGCACCTCAAGGTGCCCTGCCCCATTCCCAACTGCAGATGCTGGAACAAAGACCTGATCTGCAGAGGGCCACACCTCAGAGCCTATGGCCCCATGGAGAGAAAGAGTGTGCATTTGAAAGTAACACCTCAGTTAAGGTTCAGTTCCTAAGAAGCCTCGTTGTACTTCCTGGATTGGATTCTCTGAGACAGTCCCGAATTCTTTCAACAAATTTCCTTTTCTTAAGCTAACTTGAGAGAATTTTGATTTGTTTATTGATTTTCAAGTAAAAAAACTGGCACTAAGTACCCAGTGCTTTAAAAATATTACCCATACAAGGGGTGTTGTTTTCTTCCTTTAGGACAGGAAGAAACTGAGGCATAGGCATTACATAACTTGCCAATCCTAATATAATGACATATTTACAATTAGAGGCAGAGCCAGGATCTGAACTGTGGCCATCAGAATCTGCAGTTCAGACTTTCTCCACCAATCATGCTGTCAATTTTGTGCTAATTGACACAGATTCAAATACCAATATAAAAGGATAGGAGGTTTAAGTGAATTGTGTAATCCATTTTTAATATCACTGCAAACATACAAGAACAAAGCTTATGAAATCATTCTCAAATGTTTAATTAAAATCCATATAGCATTTAACATGTATAGATGTTTAAACTCTTTCAGTGACTCATATTTTAAAATCCTTTTACACAACATTTTGAGGCTAACTTCATGCCAAAAATCTACAAATGTACAGTTTAACACAAAAATACATTTGGAGTCCATTCCAATGCAAGTTGAAAACACTTTAATTGCAGACAATGTATAGATATTTTAAAAACAAAAGCTACAAAATGAGCACATAAAAGTCTTCCCTTTTGAATTTTTAATAAAATACTGCTCTGTATAAGATCTAATGAAAAATTCCAGTTACTTATAAAATACTTATGTGAGGGAAAAAAAGAATCAAGATCTATATGTATGAATTATACTTACTTATATTGTTTAAATGAAAAAAATGTTGAACATGTTGATGATACAGTACACTATTACTCATGTATCAAGATAGATGCAAACACTCAAAGAAGCAACTGGATGCAGGCAAAAGAAAATATGAGACTTAAGGCCAAAAATGACCCTAAGTTCCAAATCAAACGAAAAATTCACTCCTATTACTTCATGAGAAAACAGTATGAAGATTTGGTTCCAATCACTAAAATATCTTCAGGCATTTAATTATTTGGCCTTGGCAATTTACTAGTATGTCAACTGCTGAAATAACAGCAATAGGTGTATTGTTGGAAAAAAAATTAATTTTTATAGGTTTAAATATGTAAAACTTTATCTACCGGAAACCAGAGTCTCCATCACGAATTGCACTTGAGATGGCTGAATGCATTGATTGAGCAAGGCATTATTGTTGGTTCATTGAAACACACAGACAAACACAAAAGCAGCTATGGATTTCTGATATTCTTAACTATCAAGACTATTATCTGTTTTTCTCTCTCTAAAAGACGCATCAGTGGTGTTGGAGATAAGCCAGTGAAACTGGAGCCTGCCCTCGTTCTGATCGTCATGGTCTCTTAACTGCTCCCTGGCAGAAGATGGAGCAATCTGAGGGAAATATCAGCCAGCTCTACCTGAAACATATTCATTTCTAGCATTTTTAAGCATTATCCTAACTAGGAAAGGAAGCTCCTGCAAAAAAGACTGCTTCACTGACAAAGCTTGTAAGATGTACAGAAAGAACACTGCCAGTTTAAGTTCTGTTACTCTCTAGGAAAATAAGGGGACTTCTGTGATTCATTTTTTTTTTCAGAGGTAGAGAATGTTTGTCATTTCTCTCCAATAAATGAATTCCCTTCCCCAGTAAAAACACGATTTGGAAGCAAGATGGTACTAAGAAATATAGCAAGCTCAGGATGGGAAATTTAACATAGTGGCTTTAAAAAAGAGGCTCTGGACAATGAGATGAAGCATATTAGAATGAACTTTAGTGGGGAGGGGGACAATTCTAGCTATCTTAAACTAGACAATCACTATGATAATGTATGATTTACTAGTACAAATAGAACAGATGATTTAACAGTGAGTAAATAAATCACTGCAGTTCATCTATGTCCTTTAGCTAGGAAGCGTATAGTCTGAAAATGCAGTGAAGGACAGGTCTTATTTAACTGGGCTCCTTCCAACTGCCTCCCTATCTGCCTCTCCTCCCAAATCCAGATTAGTTTGAAAAATATCAGTTTAAAACCAAAGCAAGTACCTGATCGTGAACAAGGAAATAAACAACAAAACCCACAGCAAGAGTTCACCTCTCCCACCAATAGGAAAAAAAAGATCAAACTTTTGTTTTTCAGTTCTAAAAGAACTACTTATCCCTCTGAACAGCAAGGAAAGTCTTAAATTGAAACCAAAGTACACATAGAGGTGAAATTAACTTTTCAGGCAACTGAGTCTCAGACGTTTAAAGCATGAGTCTGCATGATGTTTAAATCAATACAGTCTATCTGTAAAATTCTAAGACTCAGGTAACGTATTGGAAATGGTGAAAAGGACTGAAAGGACCAAGCTTCACAATTCACTTAATCTGCCCCCCAACAAAAGAAAAAAGAAAACTTTATTGAACAAGTTATCTAGAAATAATGTTTTAGTAAGGAGAGGAAAGTTTAAATAGATTTAACTGCTCTTGTGATGTGGAAACATGAAGCATTTTGGGGAACCTGTTCTTCTGTGCCCTACACAGTCCATGGTTTCCACACACAGTCCACAACAGATTCAACAGTTGAATGGGCATATTTTTAAATTCTGGGGTAGTCTGAGTCTGTGCCATCCACAAAGGAAAAATTGTAAGTTTCCCATATCTATCAGTGGATCTAGACTCCTCAAGACTGTCATGAGACACAGTCTCTGCTTCTTACATCCTCTCCAGAGAGGATCTCAGGATGCAATAGATGAGGATCTCAATAGATGAGGCCCATCTCTGGAACAGGTGTACAAGGTGAAGAAAATATAGATGAATGCTGACACTATCTGGTCATTGTGGATTTCTCTCCCATTTTAATCTCTCTTTAGTCTTGAGTTGCTTTAGGAGAAGAATGAAAAGAAAACACTGACTGCCTCTCCATCTAGAACTGTCAGTTTGCTTTGTCTGAATATTGAGGAAACCCCCTTATATGGGTTGTGGCACTATGCTTATCAAAGTTTCTCTTGAAGTTTTTGGAAGATAGCATGTGCTCCTTCTTCGGTGCTTAAATAAAGATGCGGGCTGTACACTGTTTATATAGGGTGGTCACAGAGAAATGATAGTGAGGCAATTCTTGAATGCTGGAGTTTGTACAGTTACATAAGGTGAAAAGTATCATACACTTTAAAGTAGTGGAGGTTAACATAATCTTATTGTCACAATTCAACTTTTTTTGTATTTCCATAAAAAAAAATTTACTTTGTGAGGCAAAAAGGACAAACTCTGAGAATTACTTGAGCCTCATTACTTCAGATCCTACTACAGAGAAACATGTATTCCCAAAATGAAATGTTGGGAACCAACGAACATCTGAATCTAGGAAAATTAATAGAAAATAAAATCACAGAAACTCACATGACTATCATAAATGACAAATAATGAACACTTATTTCATACTAAAGGCACTACTAATATACAAATCTCCTATTAACACTTAGAGAAACTCTTAACATTTAGCAGTTAGAGAAAGAAATCCATTTAACTCAATACTAGCATTTTAAAAAACAGACTAAGACTCATGGCAGAGTTTTCAATGAGCCAAATGAAACTAGATATAATAATAATAATAAGCAGCTCCATACAAAGATTGTGGTTCCTACTTTTAAAATACTTTTAAAAAAGTATGATAACTTACTTCCTTAAAAATATAAGCATATCACAAAAACTAAAGCATAAATATATATATATGTATATAAATCCAGGCCCTGGTACCGCTGAGAAATTTTCATAAACTTTGATATAATTTCAACAGCCACAGATTGAATAACACACACCCACACATGACATGTACAGACAAAATGCCAGAATCACTGCACAGTTCAGCATAAAGCTAAAAGTATGGAAAGAGAACAAGGATGGGCATTTGTCATGTAAATAATGCATATTATATACTAATTGTGCCTGTGCAAACCTTGGAATTTTAAAAAATTTAGAATTTCATTGTCCCAGGAAATACTACACATGGATCAACAATGGAGCTGTCATGTATGTTTAAGTAAGCAAGTAAAAAGCTAAACAAAAGGATAATACATTTTAATTTATGACATGACTAATATTTTGTACTTCTATCAGAAGATTAATCTGTAATCATTATACCCTGTAGATTTTGAAACAATTTTTTATTAGAGGTTAACTAATGCTGGTTCTTGAATAATCTAAAAAATTGTAATTATTTCCTCAAATCTAGATCACTACGTATAGTTCTAAGCAGTTAAATGAAATATTCTGATCAGTATTCTGAAATTGCTTTGGTACAAAATGGAGAATAAAGCAAAACTGGCAGCACCAGCACGATGTGATCACGTCACAACAGGTCTAAAGGACCCTCAGAGACAACAGAACATAAGTTAAAATACCTATAAATAAGCGCAACTCTCCTGACAATTCTATCACGTCATTAAAAAGAGAAGTAAAATCTACATTCAGTAAATTATACTTGAGGCCCAATTTTCATGCTCCATTTAATTATCCCTCAATGATAGTGTAAAAAAAATATGTTTATTATTATTGCAGTACCATGTCTAATTCATAGTTCAGGATGCTTTTAATGACAAGGCCAATGGTTAGAGTGGTACATGTGAATGCTCAGTCCACTGATAGTATTTTAACACAAGGTTTTAGTGTGTTTTTTTTTTTTACAGCTTTATTGAGGTATAATTGATGTAAAACAAATTGTACATACTTAAGATGCACAATTTGATTTACAGTCTTTTAAACAGCATGAAAACTGCCTGGTAACTAGAAAATTAAAAAATTTAATTGAATGTATTGTTTTAAAATAGTACATTGTAATTTCTTGTGAGACACAGGTATGGATTTATAAAAAGGTGGGAGGAAAGGAAAGAAATTTAATTCCAAGTACCAAATTTATTCAGAAGGTTTAGAAACGCCAAAATTGACAGCCAGTTTTCTTGCTTTTCTTCTTGAAGAGCTTGGTGCCGACTTCTGGTGAGGCATACTATGGCCTGGGGAGGCAGCTGCAACTTGAAAAGAAGATGCAGGTTGAGGGATCTGAGAAGATGGTAAGGAAGCTGATGAAGTCTCCTGTGGAATTCCTTTGGTGACATCAGAAGATGCTGACTGGGTAGTGTGAAGCGGGGTGACTTGATAACTCTGGGCCTCCTTATTCTCAAAATTCTTTTTGTTTGCAACTCTTTTTTTAGTTACCTTTGAGGAATAAAAGAATAATTAATTAACAATGTAGGCAAAAAAAACTAGTGTCAGAAAATACCATAAACCATGCTGCTAATGCTTGTCAAGCACTGCTGACTTGTGACTTTCACTTATAATCTCCAAACCAGACTTTAGAAATTCAAGGAATCTAGTTATGAATAAGATATTTTAAATTTATCCATAATTTCAGTATAAAGAAAATT
Organism: Redunca redunca; assembly: GCA_006410935.1. Classification (NCBI taxonomy): domain Eukaryota; kingdom Metazoa; phylum Chordata; class Mammalia; order Artiodactyla; family Bovidae; genus Redunca; species Redunca redunca. The sequence continues at coordinate 67,489 of SJYQ01006013.1, read as the reverse complement.
TACATTCCTGATTTTAAATCACTGTTTTAGAAAAGGATATTATTACTTGCTACAATTATTTATTAGAACACAAATTCAGACAGCAGGAATTAGGTTAGACGGTTCACCAGTGGTCAAAATATATTCTCAGTACCCACTCCAGTACTGATCAGGCTTCTACTTGGCACTGAGTATGAAACCACTGAATAAATAAAATTTTATCAATAGCTTTTGAACAGTAAAAAAAATTCTCTTAAAAATATAGCAATTCTCTTCTAGGTCTCACCTGTAGAGGTATGAACTGACTGTGCACACCAGTTGGCATTCCCCCAGCCATGGGCATGGTCCCAGCATACGATGTATGATGGAAGGGCTTCCCAGGAACTGGCACTGGTGGTCCCCATGGCACTGAGCCAAAGAGATGAGATGATGAGGGCATGATATTAGCTATTAAAAATCATGGAAAAGCTATTTTAGTAAAATGGCATCATTAAAGCCCTGAAATTTAAGCCCTCCCTTTGCTAGTTTTCCTTTTATCTTATTTCACTTTGGCAAAGAGCATACACTTAAGTTCTGTTTAATCTTGCTTTCAACATTCAAAGTCCTCTTAAGGAATATGAAACACTGGCACTCAGCTTATCATTATGCTGTCTGGCCTATGAAGGCCAATAGTACCTTGTATTGATACAAGCCTTAGGAATATTTGTAATACTATTTAAAAAAAATAATAGGGTCATTAATCTGTCCCTTGGGGTAAAAAAGCCAGGGCAGAAAGAGAGAAATCTTAAGGATCTCACCTGCCCCCAGTGCTAAGTTGCTTCCATAGTGATCCCAGCCTATAAAAAAAAACAAAACAGAAAAGCTCAAGTCTTGAAAATCACTTTCATATGATATACACAATCTTTCTTTTCTCTATTCTAACAGTTGTAATTCAAGAATTCCCTATTCTAACATTTGTAACTCACAGCTTGTTTCTTGCTGAAAGTGCACTGAATCAGTGGTTCCCAAAACTGATTTGTGTATCTGAATCACATGGAAGCTTGTGAAATACAGATTCCTGGGCAAAGCTGCAGACCTACTAATCAGACTCTGAGGGCCCAGGAATCTGTATTGTTAATAAGCTCCACAAGTGATCCTTACACAGTCAGCACCAGTGCAGTATTTGTGAACTACTGCACTGAACAATAACAACCAAGACTCTGGCACACTGCCACCAAAGAAAGTCTGTACTGTGCTCAAAGTTTCTTTTTAGAGAGAGAAAAAAGCAGACAGAATTTAAGACTATATAGCTCAGCTGAAACTCAGCTACATTTGAGAGAAGCTTGTGAGTATACCTTTAGATAACCTATATGTACTAACTACTTAAAACTAATTTATATATAGTTGCTGGATTTTTTTGATGTGGGTCATTTTTAAAATTTTTAATGAATTCATTACAATATTGCTTCTGTTTTATGTTTTTGGTTTTTTGGGCCATCAGGCATATGGGATCCTAGCTCGCCAAACAGGTATTGAACCTGCATTGGAAGGTGAAGTCTTAACCAATGGACCACCAGGGAAATCCCCCGGATTCATTTTTGAAAGTGAAAAAGCCACCAAAGTGGATTTTCTAAGTTATAGTGGACTTACTACCTTGAGTTATATGAAAACATCAGATTTATTGTGTCATAAAAATTTTATGACTAACCATTGTTTATACAAGCAAGGGAATGCCAGTGTAGTATAGTAACAAAATTGTGGGTTTTGTTATCAGATAGATTTGCTTTTGAATGCTACTACTGCTACTTAGTAAGTTATGGCCTTAGACAAATTGCATTTTTTAAACAAATCAAAGTAAAAATAATTATACACATACATATTGTAATAAAAAGGGTTTTCAACAAAATATAGCAGTCATCTGGTCCAAACTAGGTTTAACTGTTTTAGCTATTTATTTGCACACTGTTCAATAATTTGCTTATACTACTAGCTGATTTTTCAACTTTAGGCATTTTTAGACTAAAACTACAACGATAGATCAAAATTCAGTTCTTTTATACCACCCTTCATCACTTGCCCTGTCCTCCCAATATATTATAATATTCATTTAAAAAATACAGTGTTTGTGGTATGTCACCATATAAATATTATCACTTCAAAGCCAAGTAGGGTACTCTGATTATTTTTTGTTCCTTGTAAAACTTAGAAAACTCTTAAGAGTAATTACCTTTTAAAAGCAACTTAGTCTTCTATACATCTGTCCTTCATGTTTTTTTCCAAATGCTGCCCATCTATCAGATCATTATCTCATCTGCCAAGACCTTCCCCTGCCCTCTCGATTGAGACCAGTTACTTTCTACACCTGCTGAGCAGCTGGCATTCTGGAATTTCCATTCATTGCATAAGTATATTAGGTATCATGCAGTTTAGCTTCATGTGTGTGTGTGGAAGTCACTCAGTCATGTCTGACACTTTGCAACGCCATGGACAATTCTCCAGGCCAGAATACTGGAGTGGGTAGCCTTTCCCTTCTCCAGGGGATCCCCTGAATCCAGGATTGAACCTAGGTCTCCCACACTGCAGGAAGATTCTTTACCAGCTGAGCCACAAGGGAAGCCCAAGAATACTGGAGTGGGTAGCCTATCCCTTCTCTAGGGGATCTTCCTGACCCAGGAATCGAACCAGGGTCTCCTGCATTGCAGGCAGATTCTTTACTAACTGAGCTATCAGGGAAGTCCTTAGTTTCATGGTTTTCTTTAAAACAAACAAACAAAAAAATTATTGCTTTGCTTTTTGGAGTGCAGAATTCAGCAACTTCTAAAGAACAGTACATAATAAGTAAATTTGCCTGTCTGAAATGTCTTCATTCTACCCTTGCACTAGATTCACGCTTCAGCTTTAGAGTGAAATCTAAGATGAAACTAATTCTGTCTCAGGATTTATCAATGTTCAACTGCTTTCTAGCTTCTAGTCTCTGTTCAGTGATGCAGTAACATTCTGATTTTGGATCTTTTATTTGTATTTTTCCTCATCTCTGACCTCTCTTTATTCAGTTCAGTGGCTCAGCTATGTCAAACTCTTTGCTACCCCATGGACTGAAGGACTGCTTGCCTGTCTGTCACCAAATCCTGGAGTTCACTCAAACTCATGTCCGATGAGTCGGTGATGCCATCCAACCATCTCATCCTCTGTCGTCCCCTTCTCCTCCCACCTTCTATCTTTCCCAGCATCAGGGGCTTTACAAATGAGTCAGTTCTCTGCATCAGGTAGCCAAAGTATTGGAGTTTCAGCTTCAGCATCAGTCCTTCCAATGAATATTCAGGACTGATCTCCTTTAGGATGGACTGGTTGGATCTCCTTGCAGGCCAAGGGACTCTCAAGAGTCTTCTCCAACACCACAGTTCAAAAGCATCAGTTCTTTGGTGCTTAGCTTTCTTTACTGTCCAACTCTCATATCCATACATGACCACTGGAAAAACCATAGCCTTGATAAGATGGACCTTTGTTGCTTTTCAATATGCTGTCTAGGTTGGTTATAACTTTTCTTCCAAAAAGCAAGTGTCTTTTAATTTCATGGCTGTGATCACCATCTGTGGTGATTTTGGAGCCCCCCAAAATAAAGTCTCTCACTGTTTCCCCATCTATTTGCCATGAAGTGATGGCACCAGATGCCATGATCTGTTTTCTGAATGTTGAGTTTTAAGCCAAGTTTTTCACTCTCTTCTTTCACTTTCATCAAGAGGCTCTTTAGTTCTTCATTTTCTGCCGTAAGTGTGGTGTCATCTAAGTATCTGAGGTTATTGATACATCTGGCAAACTTGATTCCAGTTTGTGCTTCGAGACCAGTGTTTCTCATGATGTTCTGCATATAAGTTAAACAAGCAGGGTGACAGAATACAGCCTTGACGTACTCCTTTCTCGATTTGGAACCAGTCTGTTATTCCATGTCCAGTTCTAACTGTTGCTTCATGACCTGCATACAGATTTCTCAGGAGGCAGATCAGGTGGTCTGGTATTCCCATCTCTTTCAGAATTTTCCACAGTTTATTGTGATCCACACAATCAAAGGTTTTGGGACAGTCAATAAAACATGTTTTCTGGACTCTCTTGCTTTTTTGATGATCCAGTGGATGTTGGCAACTTGATCTCTGGTTCCTCTGCCTTTTCTAAAACCAGCTTGGACACCTGGAGGTTCATGGTTCATGTACTGTTGAAGCCTGGCTTGGAGAAGTTTGAGCATTACTTTGCTAGCGTGTGAAATAAGTGCATCTGTGCAGTAGTTGGAGCATTCTTTGGCATTGCCTTTCTTTGGGATTGGAATGAAAACCGACCTTTTCCAGTCCTGTGGCCACTGCTGAGTTTCCAAATTTGGTGGCATATAGAGTGCAGCACTTTCACAGCATTATCTTTTAGGATCTGGAATAGCTCAACTGGAATTCCATCATCTCCACTAGCTTTGTTAGTAGTAGTGCTTCCTAAGGCCCACTTGGCTTCTCATTCCAGGATGTCTGGCTCTAAGGCCCGCTTGGCTTCTCATTCCAGGATGTCTGGCTCTAGGTGAGTGATCATATCATTATGATTTTCTGGGTCGTGAAGATCTTTTTTGTATAGTTGTTCTCTGTATTCTTGCCCCCTCTTCTTAGTATCTTCTGCTTTTGTTAGGTCCCTACCATTTCTGTCATTTATTGAGCCCATCTTTGCATGAAAAGTTCCCTTAGCATCTCTAATTTTCTTGAAGAGATCTCTAGTCTTTCCCATTCTATTGTTTTCCTCTACTTCTTTGCATTGATCACTGAGGAAGGCTTTCTTATCTCTCCTTGTTATTCTTTGGAACTGCATTCAAATGGGTATATCTTTCCTTTTCTCCTTTGCCTTTCACTTCTCTTCTTTTCATAGCTGTTTGTAAGGCCTTCTCAGACAACTGCTTTGCCTTTTTGCATTTCTTTTTCTTGGGGATGGTCTTTATCACTGCCTCTTGTACAATGTCATGAACCTCTGTCCATAGTTCTTCAGCACTCTATATGATCTAATCCCTTGAATCTATTTGTCACTTCTACTGTATAATCATAAGGGATTTGATTTAGGTCATACCTGAATGGTCTAGAGATTTTCCCTACTTTCTTCAATTTAAGTCTGAATTTGGCAATAAGGAGTTCATGATCTGAGCCAGTCATCTCCTGGTCTTGTTTTTGCTGACCGTATAGAGCTTCTTCATCTTTGGCTGCAAAGAATATAATCAATCTGATTTCGGTATTGACCATTTGGTGATGTCCATGTGTAGAGTCTTCTCTTGCGTTGTTGGAAGAGGGTGTTTGCTACGACCAGTGCGTTCTCTTGGCAAAACTCTGTTAGCCTTTGCCCTGCTTCATTTTATACAACATGGCCAAACTTGCCTGTTACTCCAGGTATTTCTTGACTTCCTACTTTTGCATTCCAGTCCCCTATAATGAAAAGGACATCTTTTTTGGGTGTTCTAAAACGTCTTGTAGGTCTTCATAGAACCATTCAACTTCAGCTTCTTTAGCATTAACTGGTCAGGGCTTAGACTTGGATTACTGTGATACTGAATGGTTTGCCTTGGAAATGAACAGAGATCATTCTGTCATTTTAGAGACTGCATCCAAGTACTGCATTTCGGACTCTGTTGTTGACTGTGATGGCCACTCTATTTCTTCTGAGGAATTCTTGCCCATAGTAGTAGATATAATGGTCATCTGAGTTAAATCCACCTATTCCAGTCCATTTTAGTTCGGTGAGTCCTAAAATGTCAATGTTCATTCTTGCCATCTCCTGTTTTGATTTATGGACCTAACCTTCCAGGTTCCTAAGCAATATTGCTCTTAACAGCATTGGACTTTACTTCCACACCAGTCACATCCACAACTGAGTGTTGTTTTTGCTTTGTTTATTGTTTCTCTTTATTACTGGTATTCTAAATTCCAAGGCAATCTGTGTCTCTTTTCATTTAGTGCTAAGCATCTGGTGGCCCTTTCAGTTTACAGATGCATGTCCCTTGGTCAGAAGAAACTATTTCTTTGATAACTTTCCTCCTTCCCATGATCTTTGGTCTCTTTCTCTGGAACTCCAGTTAGATAGGTATTGGATCTACGGACAGCTCCTCTAAATCTCTCTTACTTCTTATTTTCCTCCTTTTATATTGATCCTTTTCCTCAGAGTTCTGTGGCTTTGCTTTACCTATTGAATTTTAAAATTCTGGCTCAACAATTTTTGTTCTCCAATTATTATATTATTCATGAATTCTTGTTCTTTTTTTTTTTTTGGTTGCAGTACTGTTTCATGTCATAAGAATGCTAACCAAAGCTGTTTCTGAAGTTCTCTTCTTTCCAACACTATCTCCAGATCCCTTTCATTTATCTTTGTTTAGGCTCTTATAGAGATTTTCCTAAAATGTTCAGTGGTTTCTCACAGTCTATTATTTCTTCATATTGAAGAGCAAGGCATTAAAACTATGATTGGAAGCAGTGTCTTTGTTGGGAGGGTGTAGGGCTAGATGACTTGAGATCCTCAGCTTCTCTCTAGGATGACTGAATAGTGAGCAGCCTTTTGGTTGGGACATCCTCCAAAAGTTGGTGGGTCTTTTGCTTGGAATTCAATGAATTTCTCAAAAAACCATCCTCCAACTTCCTATCTGGGCTAAGGCTTGTTACAGCCTGGGAATAGGATGGGAAAAGGAACTTTANTTTTTTTTTTTGGTTGCAGTACTGTTTCATTTCATAAGAATGCTAACCAAAGCTGTCTCTGAAGTTCTCTTCTTTCCAACACTATCTCCAGATCCCTTTCATTTATCTTTGTTTAGGCTCTTATAGAGATTTTCCTAAAATGTTCAGTGGTTTCTCACAGTTCTTCATACTGAAGAGCAAGGCATTAAAACTATGATTGGAAGCAGTGTCTTTGTTGGGAGGGTGTAGGGCTAGATGACTTGAGATCCTCAGCTTCTCTCTAGGATGACTGAATAGTGAGCCAGCCTTTTGGTTGGGACATCCTCCAAAAGTTGGTGGGTCTTTTGCTTGGAATTCAATGAATTTCTCAAAAAACCATCCTCCAACTTCCTATCTGGGCTAAGGCTTGTTACAGCCTGGGAATAGGATGGGAAAAGGAACTTTATGTAACCTCAGTTTCCAGCCTAGTATCTCATTCTCTATTGTGTACCTGGTGTCTCATATGTATGGAACCTTCTGGAGACCATACCTCCAGGTTTTGCCTGTAGATGTTAACTGCTTGACTGTGTGGGGGAAGGCTCTGGGGAGGGGTTCCATCACTCTTGCTACAGATGTTGAACTGACCCCCTCTTTTCAGGCCATGCCTCTGATAGCTTCTGACACTTTCAAGTTCTGAATCTCTTGGGAACTGTGAGGGACAATCTGCTCATCTATCAGTTTGTACCCTCTTTTATTCACTCTCCAGTCTGAGCATAACCCTACTCTTTTCTTTTCTCATCACAAACTGTTTTCAAATTCTAATGTGCTGATATTTCTTCTCTCATCTCTTTCTCTTTATAGGTTCACTCTCAAAATAGTTTATTATTCAGTTTAATGGAGTCTGGGCAAAGAGAAGAGATAGCCAGTTTAATACTCCCTGCATTTCTAGATGAATCTGCAGGCTCTGGTTTCAGGCTTACCCCTTATAGCTCCTTACATTACTGAGATATTTAGATGATTTTTTGTTTTCCTTGAAGTGATGCTTCTGAAAAGAACTTTCTAAAAACAATAATTAAACGGTAAATATTTAGATGAGAAAGATAACTTACCAGTATGCTGGGTAAAAACTGGAGGAATGGTTCCAGGTGGTACAGCTGGAGGATAACTTGGAAATATTGGTGGAGGCAAAGGGAAATTCACTCCTAAGGAGCCCTATGGAAGTATTTAAAGTTATAAAACAATCAAAAACATCTAGAGGGATTATTTAAAGATTTAGTAGAGAATTCACGGACAGTTCTCACCAATTGTTGTATAGCAAAAAGTGCAGCTTTTTCCTTGGCTTCATTTTCAGAATGGCACTGTGGCCCATGTACCAGTAAACCGTTAGATAATTTTACCTGGCAAACTGTCATTGTCTAAAAAAAGAGGACAGGAATGTTTATGAAGTTATCTCTCCAGGAAATTGACCTCCTTCTATAAAGCTTAAACAAGTAGAAGAATTTCATCTAACATTCTATAAACAAAAATTTCAAGAATTCAAAGAGGGACTATAGCTTAAGTTTTCAGTTATGATGCAAAACTTTAAAACTGTTGCCTTATCTTTCAGTGTTTACAAAGTTAAAATGATCTCTAAGCTAGCTGAAGGGTCAGGAATCCTATTGTAAATGAAAGTCAGCTAAACTTTCTTCTTTACATCTAGGATCAGGAAACTAGGTTTCCTATTTGTTTTTGTATGTAAGATTTTATTGGAGTACAGCCAAGTCCACTCTTTTATGGTTTGCCTATACCTAATAACTGCAGAGGAAAGCAGTTGTGACAGAGGCCATATGGCCCACAAAGCCTGAAATATTTACTATCCAGCTGTTTATAGAAAAAATTTGCTGACCCCTGCTTTCCACCATCCTTTAAATAGCAGACATTTTGCTAACATGAATTAACTGCCAAAATCTTAAAAACCCCAAAGTTCTGACTGATTTTATATTTACATTTGAATGACAATTCTTTATCCTTTTTTCCTTTGATAAAAAAGATTTTTCAGAAAAATGCTTTTTCAGAAAGTAGTCATATTTATGTAGTAGTATTACTAAGTACAGTATTATTACTATTGTTATTAATTCTATGTTAGTATCATTATGCTAACATAGCATTATTACCATTATTATTAATGGCTATTTTAGGTAAGAATATGTCAAGAGTTTGGACAAAGGATAAAACAGATTTCCTGTAGTGGTTCTCAAGGTATGGTATGGGGACCTCAGAGGTCCCTGAGACCCTTTCCAGAGCTTCAAACTATTTTTATAATAATACGAAAATGTTATTTGCTCTTTTCACTCTCTCTTTCTCATAAGTGTAGAGAGAACAAAACTTCATTAATATAATTTCAAATTCTACAGTTGCACTAACTTTAAAGAAAATATCATGTCTTAATGTTGTTTTTTAAAAAATATCCACAATGATATGAAAAGGCTATTAAAATTTTCTTCCTTTTTTCCAACTATTTGTGTGAGGTCGAATTTTCTTCATGTGTTTCAACCAAAACCATGATTACAAGAGATGGATAGTAAGAAGCAGATATGAGAATCTAGCTTCTTCTATTAATCTAGAAGATGGAAAAGACTTGCAAAAATGTAGGGCAATGACATTCTTCTCACTAAATTTTTTCAAAAAGTCATTTTAAATTAACAATTTAAATTTTTTTCATTTTTAATTTGGTGCATATGGATATAATACAAGTAAACAAAAGTTCTTTGGGGTTCTCAAAAAAAAATATGGGTAGTTTCTGAGACCAAACAGCTTGACAGCTGCACTGTACACCAAGACCCCTAGCCTTATCATCACTCTGAAGAATCCTGCGAGGCGACCTGCTGCCCAAGTTCCTGTCAGTGGTTATCCATAAATGGAAGAGCCAGAGGGAGAAGTATTCATCTATGCTTCTCATAAAATCAAAAATACCGGCTCCACTATATTATTTCCAGCCAAAGATTTTCAGTTGATTTGTTTAAGCTCAGCGATCAATAACTTATGCAAACAGAAGAACAGTAGTATACCATACCTGTGGTGTTCTCAGAAAGGAGAAATCTGGTTGTGGCATGCCAACAAGGGAACAAATTCGAGAAAGTTCAGTTACTGGTGTGGACATAGGAGGAATCTGGCCGGCAGGCCAGCACACACTGTCCATAGACTGAACATTATGGTACTCACTAGCACTGTAAGGCTTGTTCATATAAGATGCTACAAAAAAAGAGAAAGATCACTGAGTAGAGTTCCTTGTGTTAAAATTCTTAAGTTTTGAGACTTCAGCTTTGGTTTTCTCAAAATCCACCTTACTTTCTGAGCCACATGGATCAACATTTTGCTCTAAAGTAGTGCTTCTTGAATGTTTTTTCTGAAATCAAACCTTCTAAGTGCCTTTATATAGAATATGATTTTAAAAATTCTGAAAGATCACATTCTTTATAATCAAGAAACTTACCAACAGAACAAAAGCACACCCTAGTGGAGAATGAATCTAAACCTCTAACTATTATAGATTAAAAAATAAGTGGCTTGCCCAAAGTCATACATTAGTTCTGTTACATGGGCTGGGTTCTGAGCTCTTCATTCTAAGGTATATAATACTTTTTACTATACTGAAATATAGTAAAAGTTACTTGTTTTTGACAGTGGGATCATACTTAGCTGATACTGTTTTAAAATTTTATTTTGCTCTATTTCAAGAATACATCTGTCACTATGATATATATTGTTTCCTGAGAGTTACTGGAATTTTAATTATTTATCCTGATACTCAGTAGATAAATGAAGCTAGGCTCTGATATTGTTCCAGATTTTGATCCTTAATAAATTCAAATTGACTTATTTCAAAATATGTTTTACCTGAGAAACTTTTGTCCCCACCTACCATTATTCCTGGTGGACTTTTGAAGATAATTACAGAGACAAATATTAAGTATAGTGGACACAGAAGTAGGGGCAATGATCGACATCTAGTGAAGTCCAGCTGTGTGCCACACGTTATGCTGTAGGTTTCACAGACTTATGGTAAGTGCCGCTTTCCAATGTGTGCCTCCATTAATTACTTTTAATTGATTTTACAGCTGCTTCTTTATGTGAGTCAAGTTATTTTAACATAATACTAATACCAATTATTGGCACCTAGGATGTGTTAGACACAGTGCTAACTGATTTATATATGTCATATAATTATTGCAACAGANAATGAACTGAATTTTTGAAGTTGCCTATTAGCTTACTTAATTTCTTATTAAGTACTTAACTTACTTACTCAATTTTTTATTTTGTTTAGGTTGTGAGGAAGATCCATATTCATCTCTTCTACTAGAGGAAACAGTGACTTCATTACCAAACTGTTTCATTTCATTCTTATGGTCCATACTGTCAGAGCTGTCAATTTTTAGAATTTCTTTAAGCATCCGAGTTCCCTTCTGCTTTGAAAATGATTGGTGTGGAGATAGTGGGGGTAGAGAGAAAAGTTAAACTTAGAGTTACAGAGCTTAATGATCTTCCTTTTAATAAGTTTTACTGTTAAAAATTAAGACAATAACTACATTCAGATAAAGAATAAGGAAAATAAATAGAGTTGAAAAGAAATCCACATTTCCTGGCAAAGAAATAATAATCATTCCTGGTTACTTTCTGACCAAACAGTCTGGGAACAATGTTTGAAAAACAAGGGAGCTATGGTGGCTAAATTGCCCAGGACAGCCTGGTTTTCCTCACAGGATGACAACAATATGCATCACATCAGTCTGTGTAAGAGAAGGTGTCTTAACTGTTGCACAGGGTACGTATGGCCAACAATAATGAAATTACCATATTGTACAAGCTCCTACAAAATACAAACCATAGCAAATGACTGTGGTGACAAATGTTCTTCACTTGGAGGCTCTTCATGATGAGATGACGGTATTTCATTTTCTTTGGATATATTCAAGGATGCTAAGAAGTTCTCAATTCCAGGATTAGGCTAAAAGAATAAATATTTTACGCATGAAGTTTTGAAAGTACAAGGACCTAAAAATCACTCAGAGTTTTATGTACAAAAACGATCATTTAATTTTCACTCACTCGTCTTTCCAAGTGTTAAAGTGTGGGAAGATAAACTGAATGAATGGTCTTTTACCTTATCAACAGCACTTGGATAGCCAGTCACAACCTTTTGATTTTCTGAGACTTCTGAACTTTCATTTCTCTTCAGTAGCTTAATATTACATTTGGCAGGCCCTCCAAATGCCTATAAAAGAGTAAGAATGGGTTTTTGTACAAATAAAATTATAGTTACTACTTAACAGTATTCTAAATAAATCACTGCAAACTTTTTGGAGTGTTATTTTTTCTTTTATATCATAAGAAAAAGGGGGGCCCATAAACTTGATAAGGAGAAAAATTACATCTTAACCTTCATTAATTTCTAAATAAGATTTGAAGTGAAGTGAAGTGAAGTGAAGTCGTTCAGTCGTGTCCGACTCTTTGCGACCCCATGGACTGTAGCCTACCAGGCTCCTCCAACCATGGGATTTTCCAGGAAAGAGTACTGGAGTGGATTGCCATTTCCTTCTCCAGGGGATCTTCCCGACCCAGGGATCGAACCTGGGTCTCCCGCATGGTAGACAGACGCTTTACCGTCTGAGCCACAAGGGAAGTCTTAGCATTCCCTTCAATTATGAATGTAGGCAATAAACTATTAATACAATGGTGGTGATTCTAATGGCATTTCAATATAATTGGTTTTCTTTCAAATCTTATATATTTTATTATCGCATTAATACTATTATTCTCAGAAAGAGTCCATACACTTCACCAAAGAGGCCCACAGCACTACAGAGTTTATGAACTCCTTTTCTAGAAGAAAGGAAATTACAGCATAAGAATTTCAGGAGAGGGCTTTGAAAGTCATGTAATTCAACCCTTTATTGGTATCTGAAAATTAATGGTTCCATTACTGAGAACCTGTTATGTGCCAAGATATCTGCTAAGATATCTTTTATAAATATATTATAGCTTATAAGAGATCTAACTTTTTTTAAAAAACTTTGTTATAAAATATAATATGCATATAAAATGCACACATGTGAAGTATACATGTATATTTTTAGATTTAAAGTGCTTTTTTTAATTATAAAATGTATATAGACTCTTTATCAATCAGCAGAAACTCAAAACAAAACATGAATGATCTCAGTTTCTCTTATTAACCTAACTCCACAGAATTAACTGTTAACTTTTTCATGTTGGTCTATATACTTTCATTGAATATACAAACGTGTGCATGCTTAGTCGCTCAGTCATGTCCAACTCTGTGATCCCATGGACAGCAGCCCGTTATTTCCAAATAGTTTATACATAAAATGTATACACACTCATATAAGTAGGCATGTTTGTGTGTATTTATATAGGGCTTTCCTGGTAGCTCAGCTGGTAAAGAATTCCCATGGAGAGAGGAGCCTGGAGGGCTGCAGTTCATAGGGTAACAAAGAGCTGGACAAGAGTGAGGGACTAAGCACTAGCACCAGACTATATATAATGAATGAGAGGGACAAGTGATACATTTTAGTCTTCATTTTAAAGACGAAGAAATTGAGGCTGTGAGATGTGCAGTGACTTGCTCAAGGCCACTGAACCATTAAACAGCAGAACCAGAATGTATCTCTAATTCCAAGTCTTGGGCTCTAGTTGTGCAACCTCCCATCCAAGGGACTGACAGGCTCAGCAGCCCTCCTGCCACACACATTATGAATCTGGCTGAAAGAGCTGCAAATTTAAGGCAGATGCCACAGAGCCGCCAATTCCAATAAAAAGTGGCTACTGGAAATTTGATTTTAAGAAGCTTACCTGCCTATTTGACATTTTTTGTGACCGACTCTCAGTTTTAGGACTCCTACACTCTTCTTTAACTAGACACAAGAAAATAGAAATTCTGTTAAATGAAATTTGTTGCATACCTATTAAATTTACCAAATATTTACCACAGCAAGGCACCGTGCTAAAGAATTCACTGAATTCCACGGAGGGAGACAAAGGCCCTGCTTTTGAGGAACTTGTAATCTAGATGAGGGGGAGAAAAGATACAGGCAACAACAAGGGAAAAAGAAAGGTGGCATTTAATTGAGTCTTGCAGAACAGCAAGTTTCCAAAGGGCAGAATAGGGGGCTAAATATTCCAGCAAAGAAAATAATAAGAGAAAAGACAAATAATAGGAATAGCAGAAAGCAAGGAATACTTGTGGCACTCTAAATAGACAAGTTCTGCTAGAGGCTAAGAAGTATAATGCAGCTTAGTTGAACTAGAGAAGCAGGCTGTAGCCATAATCTGCCAAGGACTGAAGACTATGGAATTACACTGGAGGTAATGGGCATAATCACAGAAAAGTTCTGATCAGGTAGGAATCTGATCAGAATTGTGCTTTAAGAAAATTAAAATATAGCAGTGGCTTATATACAAGGAGTTAGAGACCAGTGAGGAAGCTATGCTAGTATTCTTGTTAAGGGGAAATTAGGAGAACAGAAAGAAAATGAAAAAGGATAGATTAGAAGAGGAAGGAGGGAAGGGAAAAATGAAGAAGGAAAGAAAAGAAGGAAGAAAGAAAAAAAGGAGAAGAAAGAGAGGGACACAAGAGGCAAGAGAGGATGAGGAAAGAAGTAGAAGGAAGGGATGGAAGGTAGGGAGGGGAAGGAATGAGAGAAAAGAGAAGGAAGGCACAACGATGGGAAGGGAAGGGAAGATGGAGAACAGAGAGGGTAAAACAAGAGAAGAAGGCAAGGAAGAATTCTTGCAAAAAAGGAGGAAAATTAAAAGTAATACGACATGATTCAACACTAAACCTTTGTTGAGACACACAAGAAAACTAATTGGAATTCCACATAATATAAATGGCTTACAAACTTTTATATAAAGAATAACTTGAAGAGAAATCACAAACATTTTAATTAACTATAAAATCTTGAAGCTTTAATTATCAGATTTATGGGGACATGAATCTATATTTAACTTAAAATGTAAAAGAAACAAAAATAACATATAGATATTGGTGTAAAACAAAAACAAGAATCTGAACCAAAGTTATAAAACAAGAAAGGTTTTTTCAAAATAGTTTTTAGAAAAACATTTTATAAAGACTATTCTTAAACTATAGGAAATATATAAATACATAAATACCATGCGCATATAAAATGTAATTAATTAGACTCAGGACTCGGCACTTGGTATCTCCTCTGCTGGAAAGCTCTTCAGCAAGCTGATTCCATTTCCCTTTCATTTGGGTTTCTATTCAAATGTGTCCTTGGAGAGGTATTACTTGACTACCTTATTTAAAATAGCATCTGCATCACTCAATCTTCTTACTCTGCTTTATTTTTCATCATAGATTTATCATTACTACAGATTAAGGAATTTACTCTTTGCCTATTATTAGTCTCAGCCTTAGAATATAAAGTCCATTAGGTCAGAAAACTTGTCTGACTTATCCCCAGCACCTAAAATAATACCTTGCACATAATACAGCTGAATAAATAAATAAATGAATAACAAAAGAGTCATATTTTGAACATGAAGAGCAATTTGATACAATTTGGGAACAGTGTGATCAAGAGAAGAGAAAAAGTAACTGTAATATGAAGATTCTCATCTGTGTCTCTGTATTCCCTACTGAAACAGATGAAAAGATTCAAAATATATAAAATACGTTAGAGAATATCAACAACAAAATACTTGCACATATTCTTAACAAAAATCTGTAATATAATTTGAATTTATTTATCTATTTATTTTTAATTTTTTGGCCATGCCTTGCAGCATGTAAGATCTTAGGTTCCCCAACCAAAGACTATACTTGTGCCCCTGCAGTGGAACCATGACGTCTTAACCACTGGACTGCCAGGGAAGTCCCTGGAGTAATGTAATAGGCAAGTGTTTATATACACAAAAAGGTAACTGGATTACTCTAAATAAAATTTATCTCAAAATGTGGTTAGTGAGGTGACATCAGCAAAAATACTGAAGGACCTCTACAAATTCTTTCCTCCATAAAAGCAACAAGAAAACGAATGTAAATTACCAGAATCCTAATTTTCAGAATGATGGAAATTAATCAAAGACTTGCAACAATCTGGAATGTATTTCTTCAAGAAAAAAGACTGAATCTTAGTAAAAACAGTGAGTTTTGCGACATTTTAACTTGCCCTGCCCAGTTCCATCCCTTACTCTCCAGTTCCACGAAGCCTTGAAAAAAATAAACAGGCAGTATTTTTTTTGGTGAAAATCCATAGCCTAGCTGCTACTTGAGATTAGAATGAGGCTAGAGCTCTTTCAAAGAGTTATTCCAACATTCTATGAGCCCAGTATTACCATGATACCAAAATTAAAGATACCACAAGAAAATTACAAATGTCCTTAATAATACAGATGCAAAGATCCTCAACAAAATACCAGTGAATAGAATCTTGTAGTGTATAAGAAGGATGATACACCAAGATCTAGTGGGATTTATCCCAGGCATGCAAGGTTGGTTCAACATATAAAAAACAATCAATGAAAAAAAACACATCGAATGCATAAGACAGAATCCATGTGATCATCTCAAAAGTCAAAGAAACAGCATGTGACAAAAACTAATATCCCTCCTAGGTTAAAAAAAAATTAACAATCTAGGAATACAAAGAAACTTCTTCACCTAATGAAGGGCAGCTACCAAAACTCCACAGTTAACATTATATTTAATGATGAAAGACTGAAAGCTTAAGATCAAGACAAGGATGCGTACCCTCACCACTTCTATTTAACTGGTGGTTTTAGCCACAACAATTAGGCAAGAAAAATAAACAGAGGGCACCTAGATTGTATAGGAAGAAATAAAACTACATTTGCGGAAGCCACAAAAAACTAGGGCTAATAAATAAGTTCAACAAGGTGGAGGAATACAAGATCAATATACAAAAGTCAGTTTTATTTCTATAAATAGTAATGAACAATATGCTCCCAAAATTAAGGAAACAGCTCCACTGACAACTGTAATACAATAAAATACTTATTAATAAATTTAACAAAAAATTCAAAGACTTGTATGCTGAATACTATAAGACATCGCTGAAAGAAATAGAAAGGCTTATTGAAGATGACAATACTACCCAAAGTGGTCTATAGATTCAGTATAATCCCTATAAAAATTCCAGCTGCCATATTTGCAGAAATAGACAAGCTGATCCTAAAATTTATATGGAAATGGAAGAGATCAGAACTTGACAAATAATCTTGAAAAACAAAGTTGGAGGATTCAAATTTTCTAATTTCAAAACTGATAACAAAACTATGGTAATGAAGATGATGTGTTGTGCACAAAAAGATGGAATATAGATCAGTGAAATGCAATTAGAGACTAGAAATAAACCTATGCATCTATGGTCAACTGATTTCTGACAAGGGTGCCAAGACAATTCAGTGGAGTGCAAAAAAAGTTCAATGAGTGAAGAACAGTCTTTTAATAAATAGTGCTGGGACAGCTAGGTGTCTATATGCAAAAGAGTGAATATGGACTCATACCATATATGCACTCATTCAAAAATGGAATAAAGACCTAAGGGTTACAGCTAAAACTGTAATGCTCTTAGAAGAAAACACAGGTATAAATTTTTGTGACCTTTCTTAGATGATACCTAAAGCACAAGCAACTAAAGAAAAATCAGAAATAGATAAATTGGATTTGGTCAAAATTTAAAACTTTTGTGCTTCAAGGACACTGTAAAGAAAATTAAAAGACAACCACAGAATGATAGCACATATCTGTGAATCAGATATCTGAACAGCATATAGTATATAGAACATAAGAAGTACTTCATAGGATATGGAATATTAAAAGTACTCTTACAACTCAAGAACGAAAAGACAACCTAACTTTTTAAAATTTTATTTCCAAACAATGTATTTTTAACTTGGATGCAAACAAACAGAGAGAGAGAGAGAGAGAGAGAGAGAGAGAGAGAGAGAGAATCCCCTGGGGACCAAAACTGTAAATCAAGGTAGGATTTAGCTGATTTGTTCCTCTGGGCAGTGTTCCTGACCCAGTTTGATTTAAACTTCGGGTATTTGGCTCTTTCACTTTGCAGGTGAAGAACTGAAGGCTCGTAAGGGGCGTGGCATTTCACATGGACATGGCTTCTTAGGGGTGCGGTTTCCTAGGGGAGGTGACCTGAGGCAGTGCAAGGTCATGGCTCTTATGTTCTCACACTAGTCCTCCCATTATTGTTATTACTACTATTGCTGCTGCTGCTGCTGTCATTAATAAAAGCACTGAGTCTTCCTGATGAAACCCAGAACCCAATGGCTGTTCCGAGGAGTCAATAAGGGCAGCTTAGCTGATTCAGTCTTTTCTGGGTACAAACACCCTTAAGTTTGACCACTGTCCACTGAGGATGATGATGTTGTTCCATCTTCCAGAAGAGAAGCCTGAGGCCCAGCATGGAGGAGCCCGGGCTTGGCCAGGAGTTTTGAAAACCGAGGGGTACAAGGAAAGGGCAGGCTGCATCCCAATACACTCCTGCTCCTACCAGAATTCAGGGTGGAATGGCCACAGGTCACCAAGGCTTGCCACTGACACAGCTACTCCCTTGCTGGGCCTGCCACTGCTGGGGGCTGGGTACCAGGAGCAGCGGGGTACAGGCTGGCACACTTTCCCAGCGGGGTGTGTGCCTGACTGGGGTGCACGCTCCTTTCAGGGTACCCACAATTGCCTCCGGCCTATACCTTCCGGCCTGAGAGACACATAAGCCGTTACCCTATCTTCCCCCAGACCCTGACAACCACAAATCTACTCTTTATCTCTGTGGATTTTCTTGTTCTGGACGTTTCGTAGAAATGGAATCACACATTCTACGGCCTTCTGTGTCTGGCTTTTCTCACCTGCATTGTATCTGGAGGCTCATCTGCTTTGCAGGGTGTGTTACCGCCAAAGTTTGAATTTGTACTGCCTGCCCTGTGTCCCTGGGACCCCAGCAGCATAGCACCTTCCCAAAGCCTAGGATCTGGAGAGGCACCCCACCACACCCCTGGCATGGAGTGTGGTGCTGCACATACACCCTGGGCCCAGTGGCTACTTGCACACCTGGCCCTCTAACCTCTGCCCAGAAACCTTTGTCCTTCCCTTTCTGCAAGCTAACACTCACACACTCTCTTGGCCTCATCTCACCTGCCTCCTCCTCAGGGAAGCCCTCCACGCAGGTGTGGACCCCTAAAAGCGTGTCTCTTGGCTCCGTCCACTTCCCCTACCTCGCCCCTATCTTGTAGGGTTTGGAAAGACACTTCATCCTGCCACCCTCTGTGCCTTATCTGTCTCCTGGGTTAGGCTGCAGATTCAAGTGGGCTGGGTGTGTGTGTTAGTCACTCGGTCATGTCCAACTCTATGCGATCCCATGGACTATAGCCTGCCAGGCTTCTCTGTCCATGGAATTCTCCAGGCAAAAATATTGGAGTGGGTTGCCATTTCCTCCTCCAGTGAAGACAACCTAATTTTAAAATGAGCAAAGGATTTGAATGTTTCTCTAAAGAAGATAAATAAACAGCCAATAAGCACATGAAAACATGTTCAGCACTATTAGCTATTAATGAATTAGAAATGAAAACCACAAGGAGACTCCACTTTACATTTACTAGGATGACTATAACAAAAAAGTTGGATAACAACACTCCATAACAAGTATTGTGGAGGATGTGAAGAAATTGGTGGTGGGAATGTAAAATGGTACAGCCATTTTGGAATACAGTGTGGTAGTTCCACAAAAAGTTAGGCATAGAGTTAACTCAGTTAACTCAGTAAATAAACAAAAGACTCAGTATTCCTTTGCTTCATATATACTCAAGAGACCTGTAACCATATGTTCACACAAAAGTGAAGTCACTCAGTCGTGTCCGACTCTTTGCGACCCCATGGACTGTAGCCTACCAGGCTCCTCCAACCATGGGATTTTCCAGGAAAGAGTACTGGAGTGGGTTGCCATTTCCTTCTCCAGAGGATCTTCTCGACCCAGGGATCGAACCTGGGTCTCCTGCATTGTAGGCAGACTCTGCTTTACCAACTGTGCCACCAGGGTTTTCACACAAAAACTTGTACATAAATATCCACAGTAGCATTATTTATTATAACACAAAAGTGCAAATGACCCAAATATTCACAAAATGTTGTATTCATATAATAGAAAATTGTTCAGTCCTAAAAAGGAATAAAGTACTGATATATGCTACAACATGGATGAATCTTGAAAAGATTATGCCGAGTGAGTGGAGTTGGTCTCAAAGATCACATATTTTATGTTTCTATTTACAGGAAATGTCCAGAACAGGTCAATCCACAGGGGCAGAAGTAAGTTAGCTGTTGCCAGGGATAGGGGAATGAGTACTAGTAAGTACAGACTAATGAGTATGACTACTAATAAGCATGATATTTCTTTTTGGGATGATGAAAATGTTCTAAATTTAGATACTAGCACTGGTTGTACAACTTTGTGAAAACACTAAAAAAACACTGATTGAACTATACAAGAATGAATTTTATGATATGTGAATTATAACAATAAAGCTATTAACTTATAAAAATAAAAGGAAGCACTTAGCACCATATGTATACTTTCTAACTCATAACTTACATTTTCTGTGAGGCTCATGTTTTCTCTGCTTAACGCTGTTGTCATTAAAGCCAGTTTTATGATGTTGAGTTACTTGACTTATTTCTTGAGGTAGAACTGCACCCTGAAAGTTAAAACTCTTATAAATGACTTAAATAAACTCTTAATATTAAAACCACTTCACTTCTTCAATGCTTAATTATTATATACTTTATTATTTTTTTGTAAAAATTATAGACTTCACTAGTAAAAGATTTAAGGAATTCAGAAAAGTAAAGAGAATTTAAGAAAACCATTCAAATTCTACCACCCTTGATATAACTATTATTGACATTATGATCATCACTCCAGACACTTCTCTATGTACTAGATTGTAAGGTACATAGAAAACAATCACTTTACAAAAATGCTTTCAACAGAAAGAACTAAGTTTAATTTTGTTTGAAGTTAATACAGAAACTAAAGATTAAATTTTAGTTGAATATTTCTTCACAACAGAAATATCAGCCTCTAAAGATCTTTCTAAATTTGCTTCAAAGTAACCCTACCTCTAGAGTATGTGAGATGGGAAAAATGAGTAGGTATTAAGAAGAGAGAACTGGACATGTTCAAGGTAAAGGATGAATACTATTCTCTTGACTTCATTACTTTAAATATTTCCATTAATGAATTTTAAAATTTTATTATTCCTGCCCCTATGTTATAAAAGTTGAGGATATTAGTCCTTCCACATCACTTCCTCCAGCACCTGATCTTTATTAATTAATATTTATGTTGTCAAGGTATCCAAGTGCTGGAAGACTACTACCAGATAGGAAGACTGATTGTAAAGCTACTGTAACTGAGACAGCACCTGAATGGACAAAATTAGCAAAATGACATATGAGTAAGTTTCATATAAAGATCATATCTGATCTTTTTGCTTTCTGATAGGGAGAAGAGGCGTGAAGGCCAAAAGAGACAGATAACTTGCCATAGCTGAAGTGGGAGGCAGAAGCAGAGTAGAGGCTGGAGATGTTCAATATAAATTAATCTTTCTATAATTAATTTTGCTTCTGGTAGACTCTATTTATTTTCTTCTGAGCACAGATGAATAAACACTGGGTATGAGCAAAGGCATCTCATGTTCTAGTTGGCAGGGGACATGCTCCAAAACAGTTGTGATATGCACCAAAGTGTGAAGGAAGGTCTAGTGAACTCACATGCACAGGAACAAGGGTTCTTTGGTCTTTAAGACTAAAGAAAAGGGCCAAGAGATTCCCATCTGCACAGCACAATGGCTGATGGGAATTTGGGCTAAAGCAGTTCATTTCAGGGGATTCTGATGCTAAACAGGGAATCAAAACATCAGGATCAATAGGTTGGTATGAACAAATATTGTGTGTCTATTATGTGCCAGGCATAGTAAGATGTACTTTGCATCCATTAGCTTAACATCACTATAATAATGCTACAATCATAAAAATGCTATGGTGTATTCAGATAACAGGTTACAGATGACAGAACTGAGGCTCAAAATGATAATGGTTACAGGACTAAACAACAGGAAAGCTGACATCTGAGCCCTAACTCTAAAACCCATGTTCACAGTATGATTTCAGAGAAAAAGTGCCATGACTTTAATAAGAAAGAAAATATTCCACTTTTAAGTATAGTTTTTTGAATTATTCTGTTTGATGTCTACATGTCTATTTATGTTAGTTGTATTGTTATATTCTGTCAATAAAGATTTGAATGTTTCTTAAAAGACTTTTTAAAAAAGCAGTTTTATCAACAGGTTCACAATAATACTGAGAGGAAGGTACAAAGATTCCCCTATTCCCCCGACCCCCACCTCCATACATGCACAGCCCTCCCCATTATTATCATCTCCCACTGGAGCAGTATATTTGTGACAACTGACGAACCTACACTGACACATAACTGCTACTTAAAGTCCTTATTTTACACTGGTTCCACTCTCGTTGTTATATATTCTGTGGGTTTGGACAAATGTGTAATGACATGTATTTATCATTATACAGAATATATTAATTGCTCCAAAAATCTGTGCTCCACCTATTATCTCTCCTTCCCAATAATCCCTGGCGACCACTGATATTTTTACTGTCTCTATGGTTTTGCCTTTCCCAGAAGCTTGAATACCTTAAAAAAAAAATCATGTTGAGTTCTCTAGAATTTGCTTATTAGATGAATACCAGGCTGCTTATTAATGCTTCATGGATATAAGGGTTGTATGTGGTAGCTCATAATTCTTAGAATATACAGGAGAAAAAACATGGGAGTGTTCAGCTGATATGAATAATGAAATAGCACCTTAATAACAGGAGATGCATACAGAAGATTCTATGGAAATACCAAATATCAAGTGTTGAGTTCCATCTAAAGGAAACTGGTGGTAATATGCCAGTAGACCTTTTGGCAGTGAGAGAGGAAAGAGAAGGAACAATGCAAACATATAACCTGAAATGGAAATTATCTGTTTATGGGAGAGGGAAAGTAAGGAAATCAACGTGACTGGAAGAGAGCATTTTACCAAACAGTTAGACATACTTTATATAAGAACTGTGCAGGGTTGGATTATAGAAGACCTATATATTAGTTTGAGTTGAGGCTGAACTCCAGTAGTTTTAAACAGGGAGCCCTATACATTCTAGAATATCTGAATAACACTGTTTTAGGGTTTGAAAAGACCTCAGAGTTCCTCTAAGTCCAATGCCTTAATTTTATACCTGAAGCCAAAGAAGCCCAGGGAAATTAGATTTGTGCAATTTGAGGCACAAAACCTGATTTCCTAATTCTGAGTCTAATATCAGATTTATCTTCACTATACTGCCTCAGGGTATAAAGTGAGTTCAAAACCAGGAGTCTTGGACTTCTCTACAGGCATAGTGGATAGGAACCTGCCTGCCAACGTAGAGGTCACGGGCTCAATCCCTGGTCTGGGGAAGATTTCACATGCCATGGAGCAACTAAGCCCATGTGCCACAACTACTGAGCCTGAGAAGCCACAGCAATGAGAAGCCCACACCCACAACTAGAGAACAGCCCCCGTTCACTACAACTAGAGAAAGCCCATGCAAAAGGACGAAGACCCAACACAGCCAAAAAATAAAATTATTAAAAAACCCCAGGAGTTCTTATTAGTTAGATACTTGGCTCAATTATGCCATGGGGCCAACACAGGTGAAAAGATCTTTAGGAAAGATTATGTAGGTAGTACTACGTAAGACGGGCTAGAAGGATATAACAAACCGGAAGCACAGACAGGAGGTTTATCTAGGGCTAGGGGCAAAATTTAAGGTCCCTGTTGTAAAAACTGAGAAGGGGCAAAAAGATTTTGGATCTCAATGAAAAAAATATTAGAAAGAAGCAAAAACTTTTAACTTCATCTTTTTCAGATTATATGCCCGGATAAATGGTTACACTGGAAATAAGGATAGAAGAGGTTTTAGGGGAGGTCAGTTATGAGATATCTTGAAGTTGAGGTGATGGTGTAGCATCCATCTATACCTGTCTTCTAGAAGGTGGAGATACTGGGTTGATCTTGATTGAAAGGTTAGAATCAGAGACACAGACCGAGTGGCAATTAGCAGAGAAGAGTCACCGTTAAGCAATGAGGCAACAGGGAAAACAAATTTGTTGTGTTTCAGTCCCCGGTGAAAGGTTGAAAGCACAGAAGTTAACAAAGAACTTGAACACACAGGAAACGGAAAGAGAAGATTCAGGGTAATGTTTTCTCTTAGAGAAGAACTCCTTGACAGAATTACCTATATTTGCTTCCTCCAATTTCTCTCTTCCTCTTCTCTCTTAAACCCACTCTTATCAGTATTTCACTCCTATCATTCGACTGAAACTGCTCTTGTCAAGGTTCCCAACGGCCTTCCTGTGTTAAATTCTGTATGTAGTCAATTCTCAGCTTTCATCTTAACTGATCCATCTACAGCATTTGATACAGTTGAATACTCTATTCTAACATCTATTCTTTATTTGGCATGTAGAAACCACCCTTCCAGGGTTTCCTTCCTGTCTCGTGGGCCAGTCCTTCTCAGTTTTCTTTTTAGTCTCTCCAACTCTTGAAGGATGGAATGCTCTAAGGTTAAGTTACTGAACCTTTTTTCTATCTATATCTAAGAAAGTAGATATAGATAACATATATATATATATAGGGTATATTTAAATATATATATATTCACACATATTCACATCTGCACATATATACATACAAACATAAAATGACTTCCAAATTTCAAATTTATCTCTCCAGCCTGGACAATATTTATGACCTTCAGACTCAAATGTCCAACTCTACATCTCCACTCAGATATCTAACTCTGATATCTCTTCTTAATGCTTAACATACATCTCAAACTTACCAAAACTGAACTCCTGATCTTCCCCCACAGATCTACCAGACCTGCAATCTTTCCCATCTCGGTTAACAGCCCATCTATCATTTTAGTTACTCAGACCTGAAGAGTTATATTTTTTAATACATTATTTCTCTTTTACCCCATATCCATTTCATCATCAGCTGGAAATCCCTTCCAATATGTTAAGAATTTGACTACTTCTCACAGGGTCCTACTATCCTGATCCAAGTCAATATCAACTCAATCTTGATGATTTCAGTAGTTTCTGAACTAACCTGTTACCACCTTGGTTCCTCTATTTTCTATTCTCAAGGCAGTGGGCAGAGTGATAGAATTAAAATATAAGTCAAATCATGTCACTCTGCTGTGTAAAACCCTCTACTGATTCCTTGTCTCACTGAGTAAAAGCCCATGTCCTTATAATGATCCAGAAGGACCTACTACTATCTATCTGCTACCTCTCTAAGTACATTTCCTACAACTCACTGTACTGATTCAGACAAATGGTCTGCTTCCTTGTGTACGTCAGAGACCACCGCTCCCAACAGAAACTTTGACTTCGTCTGGAATACTCTCTTCTCAGATATCTGTATATCCTATTCTTCATTTCATTCAAATCTTTGCCCAAATGTTACTGGAACATTCCATTTAAAAAATTACAAAACCTTGCCTGCCCTCTCCACTAAATTTCCTATTCTGCTTCCCTACAATTTTTCTCAAACTTACATTATCATCTAATACCATTTATTTTCTTTTGTCTTATTTGTTATCTTTTTCTCCCTACAATACTAATTGTATGCGAGTCTGGATTTTTGTTTTGTTTACAGCTGTATTCTTGGTGCACAGAACAATGCCTGGCACATGGCAGGCATTGAATGAATGTGCTGAATGAATGAATGAAAGAATGATTTAAAAAAGCACTCCTGAAGAATGAGTGGATAGCAGTATTAAATAAACAGAGGAACGAAGGGTTTAAAAATGTGGATATGGGTTACACTTATGTAGAAAGCATTTATGAATGATCTAAGGAAAACTTAAAATATAGCATATTGGCAGAGGTGACTTATGCACTGTCACTCTCACCTTTTTTTAATTTAAATTTTAGATTTTCCCCTCCATTTTATTATTTATTTTAAAATTGAATATAGCTGACTTAAAATGTTGTTGTCACTCTCATTTTTATTTTAATTTCACCATCACTGCCTTTGCTATTTTCCCTTCTCTAGCACTGATAATGTTACCATTACTGGAGGTATTAGAATAAACTAGGCCCTCATGGTGCAGGCCACTGGTTTATAAACTTGAGAGAACTTTCCTTTTTGACTGAAGCTGAGAAGAAGATAACTAGCAAAAAATGTAATAGGAATTTGTTCCGTTTCATCTTCCTTTGTTTGGTGCCTGAGTCTATTCTTTTAGCAGAATTTCTTTCCTCTTCTTATTCTTGATCAAGGATTTGCTCATTCATATTTAAGACAACCAACTGCCAGCATAAAGCTATACATTCAATTAGAAGTGAGTAAGTTAATGCGTACCATTAAAGCCTTTTTTAAATTTAAAATACAGTTATTATGATTTGTAAACAACTAGAAAAAAATCCAAAACTGATTTAAAATAAAAATTTTCTATAGTCTTACTCATTGGTCCAAAAACATATGTGGCTGAAGAGAACTATGAAAATTTAAGGTCAAAAGTGTTATTTCTCTTTTATGAGATTTCAAAAGAAAAACTAATCACTGCATACCTAAGAGAGAAATATAAAATAAATTTAAAAAAATGAAATGTACATTAAGCAAGCTATACTAACCTTCTCTTGTAGCAGTGGCTGAAAGTGTTGAACCTTTCCAGATCCCTGTAAGGACTGCCAAATGTTACAAAATTCATCATCATCTCTAGCAGGTACCTGGGGAAGTACAAAAAACTTCTTAAGGAAAACTGAAACATAAATATGCACCAAAAAATCCAGTAGTTACGACAAGATTTGAGAGGATTTTTGCTTGTTTTCTTTGTTATCATCTACTTACCTGTTTCCTAATTAGTCTACAATAAACCTGTTACTTGGATTTAAAAGTCTGGTTAAAATTTTAGACAATGTAATTAAATCAAGTTAAGTATCTCACATAAAACAATTAAAAGTTTTGCCCTCAGGGAGATGAAATAAAGGAAATCACAAATGAGTTATATGGTGGGCATTTAGAACTGCTTTTGATAAACATGATATAGTCCCCTCCTTTTACCTTTCAAATTAATGTCATTTTGTAGGGGATAACATAGACCATTTGGGTGCTATAATTCAAAATATAACAGTTAATCCATGAAGTAAATGTATAAAGAGAAAACAGTTATTTTCAAGCTCATTATTTAAATAAAATCTTACTTGAGTAGGAACAAAAAGTGATTGAGGGGAATGGTTCAGGCCTCCCAAATGCCCAGATGAAACTGATGAATTTGAGCTATAGTAATTCACAGCTGGCTGTGGTTTCACAATGGCTGTCAACTTCTGATTTCCAGTTTCAGAGCGACTCCCATGAGAAAGGTTCACCAAGGCACTTGTCGGCAGTCGATAACCTCTACCAGGTGAGCACCTAAAAGTAAAAAGTTGTATCAGGGTAAGAGGGAACTAAAACTAAATGTGCTAGGGAGAAGAATCAAATAATTTTGGGTGGACGGTTCATAATTTAATAAAGATTATTATTTTCAATTAAGTAATTGATTTATGGCTGCACCAGGTCTTAGTTGCTGCGTGAAGGCTTTCTCTAGTTGTGGCAAGCAGGGGCTACCCTCTAGTTGGGCGGTGGCTTCTCAGTGCTGTGCAGCTCTAGAGTGTGGGCTCAGTATCTGCGGTGCACAGGCTTAGTGTCCTTCCCACCCCTTCTTCCTGCATGTGGAATCTTTCTGGACCAGAGACTGAACCTGTGTCCCCTGCATTAACCACTGGACCACCAGGGAAGTCCTGAATATTACTTTTAAATTCAGGAACTTGAAATTAGAGAAAGATCTCAATTTGTAAGATGATATATCTCTGGAAAGTTTTTGAATAGACTATTCAGTGCTATTAAGTGGGAGAAAAATGTTCTAGAGGTATAGTTGTATGTGGAGGGGTGTGTGTGTGAGCTAAGCTTGTCCTCAGAAGGCTTGCAACAGAATAGCTTAGTTAACTAATGAATTAAATTTCAAACTTCTTAAAAAAAGAAACAAACAGTGGTTTATATAGTCTGGGTTATGAAGCTAGCCAGTGTGCAGCTAGTGTGGCTCTACTGATGCAACAGGAAAAATGTTAGCTTTGATCACTTCCATTTCCTGATCAATTGTTGAGTCCAGCTCTTTTATCCTCATCTTCCTATCTTAAAGTTCTAGACCTGGGAAGGCTAACAGACAAGCATTTGTGATTTCTTCCTTCTTGGTCATGACAAAAGTGTTTAGATATTAAAATAAGCCCTCTGTGGTCAAAAGCTTTCAACTCTGTCACTTCTTTAGAATGTAATATTCTTATATTCTGAGATCATGGGGAAGTAGAATTCCTTCATAAGAAATCTTTGTAAGATTTCCAGAAAATATTTTTGTGAGAACTATACTATAAGATTCTGCATTATGAATGAATATACTACAGGCAGGCAATCTTTTATATAACTCTCAATCAATCAAGAAAGAAGTTAATCTTAAAAATATATTTCAAAAGTTATTTGGCTAAGGTTATTGGTAACCAAATGAGAATCAAAATCAGATATGAGATCCAGACTCTGCTGCTGCATTTAAAGGCATAGACAATGTCTCTGGGTAACAGGCACATTCAAGTTGCAAAACAATAATAGCATTCTGAAGGTGATCACTTGCTGTAAGGACTGAAGATTGTGATTTTATGCAAAGATTTTAAGAGTAATTCACTTTTAATTTTAATTACCACTAATCAAAACAGAAAAGAAACTAAACAAACTTCAGTTTTCCAGCTGGTGTTTAGAAAAGAAAGGAAAACTGGAAAGGATTTCATTTAATCTTCACAATCACCTAGTGAAGTGTACATCTTCATTATGGATGAGGATATTGAGGGTCAGAATGCCTCTAACTAACCTACCCAAGGAAACACCACAGTTAAGTGAGAGAGGTCACAATTCTAATATTCCATCATTCTAACAATCCTTTTTTCTGTCACTTTAAACTTTCTATTAATGATCACCCAAAATAGACTTGAGGAGGTCTCCGCCATGGTAAGCTAAAAACAAACAATACAACTTTCTTGCTTTAAACCTCCTAGTTCAGCTCAATAGCTGTTGTGTCCAACTCTTTGTGACTTCATAGACTGCAGCACGCCAGGTCTCCCTTCCATCACCAACTCCTGGAGTTTATTCAAACTTGTCCATTGAGTCAGTGCTGCCATCCAACCATCTCATTCTCCATCCAACCATCTTGTCCCTTTCTCCTCCCGCCTTCAATCTTTCCCAGCATCAGGGTCTTTTCAAATGACTCAGCTCTTTTTGGTATCAGGTAGCCAAAGTATTGGAGTTTCAGCTTCAACATCAGTTCTTCCAATGAATATTCGGGACTTATTTCCTTTAGGATGGACTGGTTGGATCTCCTTGTAGTCCAAGGGACTCTCAAGAGTCTTCACCAACACCACAGTTCAAAGGCATCAATTCTTTGGTGCTTAGCTTTCTTTATAGTCCAACTTTCACACCACACATAACCAATGGAAAAACCATAGCTTTGACTAGACGGACCTTTGTTGGCAAAGTAATGTCTCTTCTTTTTAATACACTGTCTAGGTTGGTCATAACTTTTCTTCAAAGAGTAAGGGTCTTTTAATTTCATGGCTGCAATCACCATCTGCAGTGATTTTGGAGCCCCCCAAAATAAAGTCTCTCACTGTTTCCCCATCTATTTGCATGAAGTGATGGGACCAGATGCCATAATCTTAGTTTTCTGAATGTTGAGCTTTAACCCAACTTTTTCACTCTCCTCCTTCACCTTCATCAAGAGGCTCTTTAGCTCTTCTTCGCTTTCTGCCATAAGTGTGGTATCATCTGAGTATCTGAGGTTATTGATATTTCTCCCAGCAATCTTGATTCCAGCTTGTGCTTCATCCAGACCAGCATTCCTCATGATGTACTCTGCATATAAGTTAAATAAGCAGGATGACAATATACAGCCTTGTTGTCTTTCTTTCCTGATTTGGAATCAGTCTGTTGTTCCATGTCTGGTTCTAACTATGGCTTCCTGACCTGCATATAGGTTTCTCAAGAGGCAGATCAGGTGGTCTAATATACCCATCTCTTTCAGAATTTTCCATAGTTTGTTGTGACCCATACAGTCAAAGTCTTTGGCATAGTCAATAAAGTAGAAATAGATGTTTTTCTGGAATTCTCTTGCTTTTTTGATGATCCAGCAGATGTTGGCAATTTGATCTCTGTCCTTTGACTTTTCTAAAACCAGCCTGAACATCTGGAAGTTCACAGTTCATGTACTGTTGAAGCCTGGCTTGGAGAATTTTGAGCATTACTTTGCCAGCGTGTGAGATGAGTGCAATTGTGTGGAGGTTTGACAATTCTTTGGCATTGCCTCTTTGGGATTAGAATGAAAACTGACTTTTTCCAGTCCCATGGCCACTGTTGAGTTTTCCAAATTTGCTGGCATACTGACTGCAACACCTTCACAGCATCACCTTTTAGGATGTGAAATAGCTCAACTGGAATTTCATCACTGCCTCTAGCTTTGTTCGTAGTGATGCTTCCTAAGGCCCACTTGACTTCACATGCCAGGATGTCTGGCCCTAGGTGAGTGATCACACTATCGTGATTAGCTGGGTTGTGAAGATCTTTTTTGTATAGTTCTTCTGTGTATTCTTGCCACCTCTTCTTTTTTTTAAAATTAGTTAATTTATTTTAATTGAAGGCTAATTACAATATTGTAGTGGTTTTTGCCATATATTAACATGAATCAGCCACGGGCACACATGTGTTCCCCATCCAGAACCCCTCTCCTACCTCCCTCCCCATCCCATCCCCCAGGGTCATCCCAGTGCACCAGCCCTGAGCACCCTGTCTCATGCATCAAAACCTGGACTGGCAATCCACTTCACATATGATAATATAGACGTTTCAACGCTACCCTCACTAATCATCCTGCCCTCTCCCTCTCCCACAGTCTAAAAGACTGTTCTTTACATCTGTGTCTCTCTTGCTGTCTCACATACAGTGTCATCATTACCACCTTTCTAAATTCCATATATATGCATTAGTATACTATATTGGTGTTTTGCTTTCTGACTCACTTTACTCTGTATAATAGGCTCCAGTTTCATCCACCTCATTAGGACTGATTCAAATGCATTCTTTTTAATGGCTGAGTAACATTCCATTGTGTATATGTACCACAGCTTTCTTATCCACTCGTCTGCCGACGGACATCTAGGCTGCTTCCATGTCCTGGGTATTGTAAACAGTGCTGTAATGAACACTAGAGTACCCGTATCTCTTTGAATTCTGGTTTCCTCAGTGTGTATGCTCAGAAGTGAGATTGCTGGGTCGTATTTGCCATCTCTTCTAAATATCTTCTGCTTCTGTTAGGTCCATACCATTTCTGTCCTTTATTGAGCCCAACTTTGCATGAAATTTCCCTTGGTATCTCTAATTTTCTTGAAGAGATCTCTAGTCTTTCCCATTTTATTGTTTTCCTCTATTTCTTTGCACTGATCACCAAGGAAGTCTTTCTTATCTCTCCTTGCTATTCTTTGGAACTCTGCTTTCAAATGGGTATAACTTTCATTTTCACCTTTGCCAGTTATCCTAACTGCCAATTATCTTTTCTCCCCTTCAAGGTCAAACTTCTCAAGGGTCAGCTGTTTCTTGTCTCCTTTACTCCACTGGCTATTCACTCCTCAAACCATTCCAACCTGAGCATCTACAATTTCACTAAAACAAACGACAAAGAGTGATCATGTCTCTCAATTCAAAGAATGTTTCTATTCCTCAAGTTATTTAACCATTAAAAAAAAAGCAATCTGATCATGTGACATCTCTGATTTTGATAGCTTCACACTGCTTTAAGGATAAAGACCAAGATACCACAATCCTTAGCATGTCCTGAAAGCAGGTTACCAGTTCCTGCACAGTGTGGTCCTTGTTCTTTTCCCTTACTCTAATCTTACATAGTTGTGGAGGCTGACACACCTGCATTCTTCTAGTCTTTTAAATGAGTGAAAATGTCCTCTGCTGCATATGCTATTCTGTTTTCCTGACCACCTGTTACTACGCTTTCAGTATTTAGTCTTCATGTCCCATTTTAAACATCACTTCAAGAAAGCCTTTCTAGAACGCTCAGAACAGATCACACACTATTACAGACACCTGAACTATTAATACTTCTTCCCAGCACTTGTCACATTTTAAAAAATCATTATTTTTAGTAAGTTAGTTATATCCCTTACTAAAGTGAAAAGCTCTGTGAAGGTAGAAACCATGTCTGTCTTATTCACTGTTACAACCCTAGTAACAAGTATGAGTCTCATACTTACTAGGAACTGAAATTGTGGACAAAAAAGCAAGTAATGTAAAGTCATTGGCCCTATGGACATATTTACGAAGTGTAATTATCATCTGGAAATACAAACCTTATTGTTAAGCCGCCAGGAAATTCTTCATCAAATAATACTTCAAATAGTACATCAGCTTCTCTATTAGCTGTTTAAAAAAGAGAGATTGAAAAATCATATAATTAAAAAAAATAGAATGTGAGTTTTTAGAGTATTAGAAGCATTCCAACTATCAATACAGATACAAATGAAAAGAAGCTAAGCTCATAGATTCCCTTACTTGTATTAACTTAAAGAAAAATAATACTATTTTAAATTAGATGCTGTGAGAATTAATTATATTTTTATCTGTTTTTTATATGTTGGAAATTATTCACAAAAAGAGAGTTAATAAAAGAGATAACTCTGTAATTTGCAGTTTAGAAGATTTTACAGTTAGACAAAGGAAACGGAGATTTGAAGACATGGCAGTAATGAGGGAAAGAGAATGGAGAGAAAGGATATATTACTAGCTAGAACTGGCAGGAGTTTGTGACCTGTATAGATAAAAAGACTGGAGATGGCAAAGATGACTCCAAGGTTCTGGCAGGAGATGACTTAGTAGATAATGGATGTCATGATTGAGACATGAGACATGTGAGAAGACTATGTTACAATAAACCTTAAAGAGGAGCAGAGACGAATAAATTTGGCAGAGAGGATGATAGGAAAGTTTAAATTTACCAAAGTTCCAAGGTAAAGTCAAATCATTAGCTATAATAACATTTGAGTTCTAAGCCCAAATTAATCAGAGAGTCTGTCACATAACTTCAGAACGGAATCTCTCTCTCTTCCCACCTCTACCCCAACCCTTTCCATTCCCTTGGTTCTGTTTCTCTGGAGAACCCTGACTAATACCATATCTGATACTGTGTTAATGGAGGGTAGGTGCTGGGGGGATATTTCCCTCATTCTCAGCCTTTCATTGTCCAATGGGAAGCAGGCCTGCAAAGCTTATTCATTCTCTCCCGGCAGCTATATCTTTCATCTGACACTTTTACCTAAAATCTAAACCCAAGAAAGTGGGGCTCAATAAGAGGCAAGAGTCTCTTCTGTGAAGGTTTAAGATCCACTTTTTAGGTTCCTTTTCTTGTCTGAGGGAGGAGCCACTTACTGAAAAGATTATTGACCAAAGGATTGTTCACCCCCTTTAGTGGAGATTTCTATGGAGATGAGGCATCAGGTTAAGGCAGTAAGACAAATATTCCCCTTTACATTCCATGTCCATGGGATATATGTTTAATAAATGACAATGCTCTTTCACTCAGTATAGATATAGCTTTAAAATTCTTCTCTAGACAAAATTCCAACCGGTCACTATTACTGACTGGGGTTGTCAGAAGAAAGGAAACTTTTGTTATCATTACCAAGGCCTTTTCAGGACAACCTAATCAGAGTAGACTCCCCTAAGCTCGGAATTTGAACTGCCAATGCGTGAGGCTGGGAAGACAGCAGCAGGAGGGTTGCTTCACGACATGCATGTGACCCTTACCAGGCTTAGCCTGGGTTTGTTAACCTACTTGACTTCCTGTCTTCGTTTTAAGCACCAAAAAACACATCCAAAAAATTCAAAGAAGAATCAGGGAAGAAAATTCTCTTTTAGAGGTAGACCCAAGAAGAGGTGCAAAATATGGAGAACCAGCGCTCAAAGTTAGAAAAGAGTCAGGGGAAGGAGTTCAAGTCCCAGCTCTGTCACTTATTTGTGTAAACTCGGGCAAGTCACTTAAACTCTTGGATGACACAATATCAGGACTTCCCTAGTGGCTCACTGATGAAGAATTCGCCTGCCAATACAGAAGACATGGGTTTGATCCCTGATCCAGGAAGGTCCCACATGCCTCAGGAGAGCCACAACTCCTGAGCCCATGTGCTGCAACTACTGAAGCCCAAGCACCTAGAGCTCACAACAAGGAAAGCCACCTCAGTGAGAAGCCCACACGCCACGACCAGAGAGTAGCCCCCACTTGCCACAACTAGAGAAAAGCCCACCCAGCAACAAGGACCCAGCACATCCAAAAATAAATAAATAAAATTATAATAAAAAAGAAGTAGTATCTACTTCTCAGGTGGACGGGAGGGTTAAATGTGAAAGTGCCCAGCACACTGTTGCCAATAAATAAGCAGTTCTCCTGGGCTCATGGCCTGTCTGCGCTTCCATCTTTCTGGACAGTGAGACCAAGACTGAGTGCCTGGGATATGGAAGGTCAGTGCTGCCGGTGCCCTAGCCACTAGGTACCTGACGTGTTCCTTTGTGTTGGGTTGACTAGTTTTAGAATCTATATTGCAAAGCTTCTCACTCCAGGCATCCCTTTGAAGAATTTTTAGATTCTTAGCTAATTTTTCCATTTTCTTTCCATACTCATTTTTCCTTTTTTTGGGTAAAAAACACAGCATGAAATTTATCATTGTAACCATTTTTAAGTGTATAGTACTATAGTGTTAACTATATGTACATTGTTGCACAACTATATGTACATTGTTGCACAATGGATTGATAGTTTTTTTTATATATACAATCTAGTTGTATTCATAAAATTCAAATTAACATGTAAATCTCTTAACTGTAAATAAGCTCATACATCATGTTTGTTTATTTCTCTGCAGAAATCAAGCGATTACAAGGACAATTAAGGCAAAGCCTTGGACATGGTTAGATGAAACCCAACAAAATGTTTGTCTTAGTTTCATGAAAACACATATATGTATTCTCACTAAGCTTTTAGATAATTTTAATGTGTTACACATAAGCTACCAAAGTTTCAGCAGTCTTTCTCCAACTTTCACATCTTTTAATCACTTCCCAGATGATTACACAGATGGAAAAGGAGAATTTCCTCTGAAAACTAAAGCTGGAAAAAAATTAACTAAAACAGAATTTAGTGTTTTTCCTGATTTACAGTTACTTTCTGTTGTATATAAGACATACAGTATATATATATAAGACATACAGTATAAATGCAGATGGAGACATATTAAGTATTGAGTTATTACCCCCTTTAATTCCTATGATGGTGCCCCGAAGGCCAACTGGAACAGAGAAGTTCTCTCTCACATTTACAACACGGTCAAAGAGACGAAATTCTGCATCCCTATCAGGAATAACCCCATGTTGCTGTTCCAAAGGCTGAAAAGAAAGATGTGAGTATAATTATCAACTCTCATTTAAAATTTTTTCTACTAATATACTGAAAACATTTTGTTCCTTCGCTACTTTCAAAGCAAAACAACAACTTTGAATTCTCTGACAGGAAACTTACTCTGTATAGCAAATGGGGCTTCACTGTCACTCGAACTTTCTTATTATTCTTTGTTTGCTGAGGAAAGAAAATTTTAAAAATATTTTTAAAATTTTAAAATTAAAAATTATTATCTCATATTTGCACATGCCTAAATTTTAAAAAGCCAAAAGAAATGAGTAATTTTAAGACTATATGACTTTCTTTAGATGCAAGCAAGGATGAATAAATTAATTCTTGAATCTTTTTAAAGTAAAACTTTTTTGTTGACATATATGACATATAGAAAAAATTGTAATAAGATAAAAAATGATGGTCTTACTGACAAGTTTTCAACCCAAGGCAGACCAGAAGTACTAATAAAGTACAACTGGAGCCTATGAAAAACAGCAAGAAAGAAAGATATGAGAAGAAATTTAAAGTAGTTTAAAAGAACTGTGCCTGGAAGACTGCATATGAAAATACAACCCATATGCTTAACACATCCCTAGGCATTATTACTATCAATAAAATTACAGCATTGATTAGAAAATATGGCACTCAAACCTGATTATGAGGAAAATTAATAAACAAGGGCATTTTCACTATAGGCCCCAATCCATAGCTACTGAATAAAAAGTTATGGGGAATAACTACTCAAAGTGTGACCACTTGGGAGCTTGTTAGAAATGCAGAACATCAAGAGCTGGTCATCTGAGAGCTACTGAATCAGAATCTTTTTTTTAACAAGATCCTCCAGTGATTCATTTGGACATAAAGTTTAATAAGTACTGATCTGAAGGTGGAATCCAGAATGTGTGTTTTTAAATATACTTCTCCAGTAATTTTGATAATTAGCTGAGTTTGGGAACTACTGTCCAATAAGAAAACTATGGATACTTTTAATCATGACCCTGCATTAAAAAGAAGAGTTAAAATTATATTCAGAATGTTATGTTCACTTTTTAGTTTTTCTCCTTCTTTACCTAATAACACTATAAAACTGAAAAGGGGGGAAAAAAATCACTCATAACTGCTCAGCTTTGACTCACTAACAGGTTTAAAAAAAAATCCTGTTTTATCTATATGTACACACATTTTTTAATGCTATCATCAAAATGACAGACTACAACTTTGCATGTGTATCATCAGTTTGCAAAATAAGGGGAGAATGTGTAAAACATTTTACAACTCTCTGCATCCAAATGGGTTCAGATAAAATTTGGGGACTTAAAAGTTATAAACTTTTGTTAAGTGGAAAACTCATTTCAAAAGTAATGCTGGACAAATAGACTTTACATTTAAAGACAATTATTAAAAAGACATGCAGATTTTCTATCTTCAGCTGAATATCATTAACCTTTCAAAATATCAAACTCTTGGCTTCAAGCCTTACATTTTTTTCATAAGAGACATCTAGTGGTGATTTTTCAGGCTGTATTCACAGCTCTTCAGCACGTGACAAAAGAATTCAAATAATAACAGCTAAGTATTATTAAGCATCAGTAATAGCCAGGCATTATTAGAAGGACTTTATATGTATTAACACAGTTAATTTTTTTTTTTGAGGACTATATGAGATGGTACTATTTTCTTATTTTACCAGTAAGGAAATGCAGGCACGGAAAGGTTAACTATCTTGCCTAAGGTTTAAGTATTGAAAGAAGGATGGGGGACTAGGGCTTGAGGCCCAGTTCTTAACTTACTCTATTAGTTCAAACAAGAGAGCGCTGTGTGACCAAAGCAACATTATTTTAATGAAAAGGCAAATGTGTGAAAAATAAAATTATAAGCTTAGAAAAGGAACATAATTAACCCACTTTCTATTGCATCAAGACAGAGAATCAAAATAGATAAAAACAGTTAAGCCTACACAGAAGGTTATTACTTTTTAATATCAAGACATACAAAATGGATAGTTTAAGTGGACTTTCAAAAATACACAGTAGTTGAATGAGTCTATCAGTGGGAAAGTATATTTTAGGAGTGATTCTGTAAAAGTGAAATAAAAAGTATATTTTAGGAGTGATTCTGTAAAAGTGAAATAAATGTAATTTTTATGTTCTGTAAGAAGATGGGAACTT
Organism: Redunca redunca; assembly: GCA_006410935.1. NCBI lineage: Eukaryota > Metazoa > Chordata > Mammalia > Artiodactyla > Bovidae > Redunca > Redunca redunca. The sequence goes on along the minus strand of SJYQ01006013.1, from coordinate 30,011 downwards.
CCCTGGTGGCACAGTGGACAGGAATCCAGCTGCCAATGACGAGAACATGGGTTCAGTCCCTGGTTCAGGACGATTCCACATGCTGTGGAGCTAGGCATTATGTTCCACGAATACTGAGCTCAAGTGCTGCAACTACCGAGGCCAAGCACCTAGAGCTTGTGCTCCACAACAGGAGAAGCCACCAGAATGAGAAGCCAGTGCACTGCAACCAAGAGTAGCCCCCACTCGCAGTAACTAGAGAAAGCCCAAGCACAACAACAAAGACCCAGTGCAGCCAAAGAATAAATAATTAAAACAAAAATGAATTGTATCTTTAAAGAACTTAGAATAGGAAAGAGCTGAGAATTAACCTTATTTCTCAATCACAAACTTTTTATTGACTAGACTCATAAAATATTAATTCTTAAAATCAGAAACAGTCCATGGACTTCTCCAGGCCAGAATACTAGAGTGGGTAGCCTTTCCCTTCTCCAGGGAATCTTCCCAACACAGAGATGGAACCCAGGTCTCCCGCATTGCAGGCGGATTCTTTACCAGCTGAGCCACAAGGGAAGCCCAAGAATACTGGAGTAAGTGGCCTATCCCTTCTCCAGTGATCTTCTTGACCCAGGAATCGAACTGGGATCTCCTGCATTGCAGGCAGATTCTTCATTGCAGGCAGATTCTTTACAAACTGAGAAATCAGGGAAGCCCTCAGAAACACTACAAGGACATAAAAATTTAAACGCCATGGGCTTTCTTATATTGACATACATTTATATTTATGTAGACCTTGATGGACACTAGAAAAGGCTTACTTTTTAAAATTATAGAATAATTTGATATAATTTAGAATGACTATGTTTTATTTGACTGAAACAAATTATTTATAGAATAACAAATAGTTCATTTAACTTCAAATCTCATCAGTAATCTTCATTATTGAAAATCATACCTTGCATTTTTCAATTTCTTCTTCAATTTTCTCAACAATAGCTGCATCCAGAATTTGTAAATCACAAGAAGACCGAGACAAAGTACTGACAGGATGTCCTTTTAGCCAAGTAATAATTTCTTGAACTTTCTCAGCACTATATTAAAAACAATAATTTTTTCACATTAATTAAAACTTTCTGAGGACTTATATAAAAAGCTTGATATAAACTTTCTGAAGGCTGTGAATTATAAATAATATAAAATATTAAACTAATCACTATACTCAATCAGAGCTAAATGTAAATATGGACATGTTACTTCTCAGTAATTTAAAAAAAACACAAAAATTAGTTTAAAAGTACTTTACTGATATAAATGAAAGAAAAAATCATTTTAAGATCCTAAAGCAAGAACAAAACAATACAAAATCTTCCCCCCAAAAAGTAATATAAATTCTTGAGAAACTAACTACTACTTAACAGTGGAAACATGACGTTGAGCTCTGAGGCGGTGAATCTCATAACTTTTGCTTACCCGTTCTCATTTTCTCCAGGCCAAATGTCATCTTCATAGAACACATCCTCTTGGCTATTTTTGGCTATGTAACTGAATAGCTCTGGAGCTCTAGCCAAAGAAACAAATGACAACACTGCTTTTAAAAATACACATGGCAAATTTCATAAAAACTTCTGATCAAATAATTCTGCGTCTTAAGGGGATATAGTAAATATATTGAGAACTGATTACTATACACACATAGGGGATAGAGACTAAAAGATTGAAAGTATTCCTAGGCCCTCATAAAAAGATGATGGAGAAATGACAATTCATAAATATAATAAACTATTATAATACTTATAAACTTTAGTCACTGATTCTATCCTTCTTGGACTATAATGACAGGTGATAAATATATAAAATAATATGTACAGATTCACAATAGAGCTAGAGCACTTCACAACAGAACAAATGAAAATCCATTGAAAATTTATTCTGATACTCTTCGAAATTCCATTGCTCTCCTAACAGTGTAGCAGTACTTCTAAATATATATACCAGACAGAATATATATGCTTATTTTTGTTCCTTTCCCAGCCCATGAAAAGAATAGTAAGGGATAAAAAAGGGCATGGGCCTAGAAGACAGATGAACAAAGAAGCAGAGAATCTGATAGCATATGTGAGTCAACAAAACCTTAGAAACTGAACACTGAACAGAGAAGTGTGAAATGATTTGACAGGGAATAAGCTGTACCCTAAGCCGCCAGGGTGGGAAGTCAACAAGAAGCAAGTTGATGCGAACTGTGGAAGTCTGCAAAAGCTCAGGAGATATGACCTCTGTATGTTTTAATGCCGCACTATGGGGTGAGGTTTATGAGGATTTTAGTTGAAAATTTTGTATAATAAACAGTTAGGCGTCACCTCTGCCTCAGTGTAAATCCTGTAGTTTATTTATGGAGAAGTTGAACAGGGGCTGCTAAAGCCTTGTGTATTCCAGGCACAGGAAACTGGATGCAAGGGGCATGAGGAGGAGAGGCTAGGTGCTCTACTGAAAACAGGCCATCAGTGAAAGTATAACTACTATAATGCCACTAGAAAGCAGGCTAGGAAGTATAACACCTTTAAGAAGCACTCCCTGAGATGGAGACAAACAAGGAGCAAGTTTATAAGTGTGGTCTGTGAAAACAACACCTGTGGAAGGGAAGGAAGCAGAACCGGGCACATTCAGAAGTTGGGCTCCGGTTCATTCTTAATGAACTTCTTGGCCAGCAGCATAGAGATCTCAAACCAGGGTGGCTCCCCAGACTTATTCTGAACTGGGACAATCAGGTTGGCTGAGCCTTTATATCACTTTATTTATTTATTTTAAATTTAAATTTATTTAATTGGAGGCTAATTACAATATTGTATTGGTTTTGCCATACATCAACATGAATCCGCCACAGGTGTACACGTGTTCCCCATCCTGAACCCCACTCCCACCTCCCTCCCCACACCATCCCTCTGGGTCATCCCAGTGCACCAGCCCCAAGCATCCTGTATCCTGCATCAAACCTGGACTGGCGATTAGTTTCTTATATGATATTATACATGTTTCAATGCCATTCTCCCAAATCATCTCACCCTCTCCCTCTACCACAGAGTTGAAAAGGCTGTTCTATACATCTGTGTCTCTTTTGCTGTTATTTATTTTTTTAAACATATCTCCTTGTTGATGAGGTACTGGACATGAGGCACTTGCAGGAAAGGGATTAACTGTAGATGAGGCAGTTCTCTTCTGCCAGGCAGTTTCTACAGTCTTATTGCTGAGGGCTGAGAGACAGCAGCATTCCTGCTGCACAGCGAACAGATTTTCAGTCCTGAAGAGGCATCTGGGGGTGTACTACAGAATCCACTATGTAATGAGACCCCATTTCTCTGGTTAATTTCCAGAACACTCGAAGTTTGTTTCGTTCTCCACATCTATCTTTCAAGCAAAACATTGGAGAACACATTTCTGGGAAAACTACTCAGCCCAACAGAAAAGATAAACATATAGGTAGTGATATTTGGAGATGCTCTGCCAAAATACCCCAATCCCACTGGACAAGCCTTATTGAAGCACATTAAATTTCCAATCAGTTTTTTAACACTGCACACTAAAATACAGTAAGACACTAAAGAATTACCAGGCCAAAAGAAAAAAAAAAGCCTCAAAACAAACACCACCCTCTCCACTGCCCCAAATCCAAAAACACTTTAACATGAAAGGAGAGATCAAATCAAACAGAAAAGAAAAGAAAAGCAATCTGTAGAAAACAGAAAACATTGTAAACAGAAGAAAATCTAGATTGCTATCATTAGATAATAAAATATATTTCATTTGTTATAAGAAAAAGATGCTATAAATAAGGAATGTCAGAGAATGAGGACACTCTTTTAGAAATTAAAAATGGTTAAAGAAAAATAAAAAATGGTATCAGTTAAAAGTGAAGAAATCTCCCATAGAGTAGAACAGGAGTATAACAATATAGAAAATGGATAAGAAGAGATAAGAAAATTAGGAGAATTAATCCTGTAGGTCTAACATCTATCAAAAGGAATCTTGGAAAGAAAACCACAAAATGGTGACAAGGAAATTATCAAAGAAATAATACGAGAAAGTTTCTTGGAATGGAAGGGCATCAGTTTCAAGTCTGAAAGGGCTGAACAGCAAAATGAAAGAAAAATGACACACCATCGCATTATTAAACAGCTTTGGTAACGGAATATTCTAGAAAGTTTTCAGAAAATGAAAATAGATCATCCATAAAGATTCATAATCAGAACGGCACAAGACTTCTTGACAGCAAAGGAAACAAGAGAATGGAGCAGTGCTTTTCAAATTCTGAACGAAGAGAATATCCAATCTAGGGCTCTAGACCAAGGTGAGCTACCAGTTAAGTATCAGGGAGGTTTGAAGAAATGTCCAGACGTGCAAGCTTTCTCAGGAAGCTACCTGCATATATCAAGTTGAAAAGTCAAGAAAAAGCAGGCTAAATAGGACATTTTAAAAGATATATGGAAGTAAACAGAAGAAATAATCTAAATTTTCAGATGGTAATTTGGGGTTGAAGTGAATCCCCTCTATCCCTCGCAAATAAAAGTTTAAATCCTAGTACCTCAGAATGTGACTTTACTGTGAAATAGGGTTTTTTTTAATGTCTTTAAAAAAAACCCGAAGTATAGTTGATTTACAATGTTGTACCGGTCTCTGCTGTACAGCAAAAAGATTGTTATAAATATACACACACACACACACATTGTTTTGTATATTCTTTTCCATTATGGCTTATTACAGGATAGGAATACAGTTCCCTGTGCTATTAGGACCTTGTTGTTTACTCATTCTAAATGTAATAGTTTGCATCTACCAACCCCAAATGCCCAATCCATTGCGCTCCCTCCCTCCTCCCCCTTGGCAATCACAAATCTGTTCTCTATTTTTTTATGCTTTTTAAAAAATTGAAGTATAGTTGATTTACAATGTTGTATCAATCTCTGCTGCAAAGTGACTTAGTTATAAACATACATATGTTCTTTTATTATATTCATTTGCATTATGGTTTATCACAGGATACTGAATACATGAAATAGGGTTCTAAAAGAAGTAATCAAACTAAATGTCATTCAGTTCAATTCAGTTCAGTCGCTCAGTAGTGTCCGACTCTTTGTGACCCCATGAATCGTAGCACGCCAGGCCTCCCTGTCCATCACCAACTCCCGGAGTTCACTCAGACTCACGTCCATCACGTCAGTGATGCCATCCAGCCATCTCATCCTCTGTCGTCCCCCTCTCCTCCTGCCCCCAGCCCCTCCCAGCATCAGAGTCTTTTCTAAGGAGTCAACTCTTCGCATGAGGTGGCCAAAGTCTTGGAGTTTCAGCTTCAGCATCAGTCCTTCCAAAGAACACCCAGGACTGAGTTCCTTCAGAATGGACTGGTTGGATCTCCTTGTAGTCCAAGGGACTCTCAAGAGTCTTCTTCAACACCACAGTTCAAAAGCATCAATTCTTCGGCGCTCAGCTTTCTTCACAGTCCAACTCTCACATCCATACATGACCAATGGAAAAACCATAGCCTTGACTAGACGGAACTTTGTTGGCAAAGTGATGTCTCTGCTTTTGAATATGCTATCTAGGTTGGTCATAACTTTCCTTCCAAGGAGTAAGCATCCTTTCATTTCATGGCTGCAATCACCATGTGCAGTGATTTTGGAGCTCAAAAAAATAAAGTCTGACACTGTTTCCACATCTACTTCCCATGAAGTGCGATGGGACCAGGTGCCATGATCTTCGTTTTCTGAATGTTGAGCTTTAAGCCAATGTTTTCACTTTCCTCTTTCACTTTCATCAAGAGGCTTTTTAGTTCCTCTTCACTTTCTGCCATAAGGGTGGTGTCATCTGCATATCTGAGGTTATTGATATTTCTCCCGGCAATCTTGATTCCAGTTTGTGCTTCTTCCAGCCCAGCGTTTCTCACGATGTACTCTACATATAAATTAAATAAGCAGGGTGACGATATACAGCCTTGACGTACTCCTTTTCCTATCTGGAACCAGTCTGTTGTTCCATGTCCAGTTCTAACTGTTGCTTCCTGTCATTAGGATAAACCCTAATCCTATCTGACCAGTGTCCTTATAAAAGGGGAAATTTGCGCAAAGAGGTAGACACAAACAAAGGAAAGATGATATGCAGCAAGTGAAAGTGAAGTCACTCAGTCGTGTCCGACTCTTTGCAACCCCATGGACTGTAGCCTACCAGGCTCCTCTATCCATGGGATTTTCCAGGCAGTAGTACTGGAGTGGATTGCCATTTCCTTCTCCAGGGGATCTTCCCAACCCAAGGATGGAACCCAGGTCTCCTGCATTGTAGACAGATGCTTTACCGTCTGAGCCACCAGGGAAGTCCTGGATATGCAGCAAAGGAAACCATAAACAAAACAAAAAGATAACCCACAGAATGGGAGAAAATATTTGCAAAGTGACTGACAAAGGATTAATTTCTAAAATACACAAAAAGGTCACACAGCTTTATGTTAGAAAAACAAACAACTCAATAAAAAAATGGGCAGATCTATGAGAAATATATACATTTCTCCAAAGAAGAAACACAGATGGCCAAAAGGTACATGAAAATATGTTCAATAATGCTAGAGAAAGTGTGCAGAAAGGGGTCCCTCTCCTACACTGTTTATGGGAATATAAATTGATACAATGGCTATGGTGAACAGTATGGAGGTTCCATGAAAGACTAAAAATAGAATTACTATCTGATCCAGCAATCTCACTCCTGGGCCAGTATCTTGAGAAAAACAGAATCCAAAAAGATAAATGCACCTCAATGTTCACCACAGCACTATTATTTACAATAGCCAAGACATGAAAGTAATGGAAATGTCCATCGGTAGAAGAATGGATAAAGAAGATGTATACATATATTTAATGGAATATTACTCAGCCATAAAAAGGTGTGAAATAATGCCATTTACAGCAACATGAATGGACCTAGATTATCATACTAAGTGAAATCAGACAGAGAAAGACAAATATAATATGATATCACTCATATGTGGAATCTAATTTAAAAAAAATGAGACAAATGAACTTATGTATTTGTACATTATACAAATGTACAAAACAGAAACAGACTTTCAAACACAAACTTATGATTACCAAAGGGGAAATGTGGGGGGCAGGGATAAATCAGGAGCTTGGGATGAACACGCATACACTACCATATATAAGATAGATAACCAACAAGGACAGAGGAGCCTGGCGGGCTACAGTTCATAGGGTCACATAGAGTTAAACACAACTCAAGTGACTCAGCACGCATGCATAACCAACAAGGACATATTATATAGCACAAGGAAAACTATTCAATATTCTGTGATAACCTGTAAGGGAAAAGAATGCAAAAAAGAATGAATATATATATGTTTTAATATAACTGAATCACTTTGTTGTATACCTGAAAGACAATGCTGTAAATCAACTATACTCCAATAAAATTAAAAGAAAAAGATGATATTACGACACATAGGGAGAAAAACCATGTGAAGATGGAGGACTGGGGTAATACAGCTATAGGCTAAGGAACAAAACTTATGAGGCTACAAGAAGCTAGGAGGGAGGCATGGACAGTTCTTTCCCTAGCACCTCCAGGGGAGGTGCTATCAACACCTTAATTTTGGACTCTGGTCTCCAGAACTGTTGAGACAATACATTCCTGTCATTTTAAGCCACACAGTTTGTGGTAGTTTGGCAAAGCAGCCCTAGGAAACTAATGATTCTCAAATATTAAAGAGTTAGAAACCAGTGAAACAATGGAGAGAACATTCAACCTTTTAACAGAAATAAGAGATATTTCCTGTAAATCTTTGACACTGAGTAAACGCAGTAAATCCTGGTACTCTGATTTCTCACTTTTATAATGAGGAGTTGAGACCTGTTGATTTCTCAGACTATTTCAGTAATAAAAATCAATAATTCTACAATATTAATCAACTGTCCAGCTGGAGTTTTAAGAAAATTCACTATGCCAAGGGTGGTTGTGTTTATACATATCAATTTTATTACTAATGACACAGACATTTAGACTAGTGAAAAATTTATGACAGTAAGTAAAAGAAATTTTTAATTAAAGGGAGGTCCATCCTCATTAACATTTTCCACTGTGAATAATTTAAGTATTTTCCCACTCTGTTTTAGTTAATGTCTATAACACTCTATGACATTAAATTAATTTACATGTATCATGTTTTACTAAAGGGAACACGTTCCTTATCAGCAAGGCAAAATCCTTATCACATCCCTACATTTTTGGATGCCTAGTAGGATCCTGCCATAGGAACTTACCTCTCCAAGTACTCTGCAAGAAGTTGTTCTGCTGCAGATGAATACATCCATTCATTTCCAACTTTCTTAGTATATCCAGGTACCTCCTCATTTTTTTTGTTGAATTTGAGATTCAAACCCACATTTGCTTTATGGTCTCCATGAGGGCTGAATTTAAACCACACACACACATACACACAAAAGTTTTAAAATTTTGTTCAAAGAATACAAAGCTTTGCTTTCAATTTTTAGAAAAGTTTTTCTATGTTTTAGTTATCATGGTTATTTCCAAAGTAGTAGAAGTAGAAAAACTAGAGGAAAGGCTTCAAAACCCACGTTAACAAAGCATATAAACAGATTATATAATTAGAGAGGAGAATGAAACAGGAAAATTCAGGGAAATATATTATGAGATTCACACACACCTTCTGATACCTTTTTTCAAGGTTCAATTTGTTAGCTGCTAAAAATAAGAACTGTCTTTCCAACCACCTACAGCATGTGCCATTTAGATGAAAGATCACCATCAGAGGATTTATACATAATTTTTAAGGAAAATTCAAAGCAATAAGAGAAAATAAATACTGAAATATTAACCATTTTATTTTTATCATTTATTTTTTTCTGCCACTTTAAGTAAATTTCTCTAACATAAACTTACTTTCTCCTAGATCCTCTTCCAATAAAAATACTTCCTGTAAACCTTGAAACAAGGTATCCACTCACTCCAAGGCGACTGGCCAACACATATCCTGGGTTGTACTTTATAGAATATTTCTTTAAATATAAAAACAAAAAAGTCAATTATGGAAACACAAAGCATTAAAACAGTATATCTTTACCTTTAAAATCTGGAGACAATCAAGACATCACTGACATTTTGGATTGTAGCAATGAAAAGATTCTTAAAAAAGTAAGTGACCTATTTTCTCAACTCACCCCATCCCCAGCTTTTTTTAAAGAGGATTTATAGGTAGAATTTTTCTGCTCTTTTCTATCCTTGAAGGACGGGATTCCCAAGGATGAATGAAACGGGGAGGAAATAACACAGTTTGTGAAACTGTCTCAAGACATAAACGTGACTGTAAGTACTAAATGGCAAGTTCTATAGGTGAGAACTAGTTCAAAAAAATTACTTTTCATATTCTAAGAAGGACCTGGTAAAGTACCTGGGACAAAATGAGGTGTTGATAATTACAACATTGAATTAAAACATGAATATGTCATCAAAATAGTTGCTACTGAGCAAAACTGAGTGCCCTTCATTATGTGGATATATGTAATATTTATTTCTCCTAATTATTAATTATCATATGAAAATAACAAGTATGCAGAGGCTCATAATAGCATCATTAATATAATTCAGTCAATGAAATGTAACCTTTATTTATGTATTTAGGGGAAGAAACTATGAAGATAGTCAAATTAAAAAAAAGTACCAGTTCATATAATTTTTAACCCCAGGAAGCAAATTACTCACACATTCAGTACCAACGACGGTAAGCTATCATATACTATTAACATCATGTGTGCAATAATATACACACACTTATTTTATATAGATTTGTTACAATGTTATATTTATTAATAAATTATATAATTATTTTATATTCTTATTTCATGGGAATATAAGGATAGTTTATCAAAAGTAAAGCAAAATTTCCAGAGATTTGTAAGGAATTATTTTCCACCATTATTTTTTTTAATGATCATGTCTATAACGACCCAAAATGAACAAATTCTTTAGGCACTTGAGACATAGAGTCACTTTTTTTTTTAAAAGTCACTCAGTCATGTCCGCCTCTTTGTGACCCCATACAATCCTTGGAATTCTCCAGGCCAGAATACTGGAGTGGGCAGCCTTTCCCTTCTCCAGGGGATTGGCACAACCCAGGGATTGAACCCAGGTCTCCTGCATTGTAGGCGGATTCTTAACCAGCTGAGCCACCAGGGAAGCCCAAGAATGCTGGAGTGGGTAGCCTATCCCTTCTCCAGCAGATCTTCCCGACCCAGGAATTGAACGAGGGTTTCCTGCATTGCAGGCGGATTCTTTACCAACTGAGGTAATGACCCCATAATGTCACTATCACAATACATTAATATGATTAATATGATAGTAAAGAATGCAACACAATTTTTCCATCAAAATCATGATCAGATTTAGAAATAATACAAACAAATCAAGTAATACTTTCCAGAATAGAAAGGAAGAATTAAGGCAGTAGTTCTCTATCACAGATGATACTGCTTTTTGAATAAGCATTTGACAATAATAAATGACACGGACTACAGGTACTTAGTGTCCAGGGACCAAGGAAGCCAACTGCCCTGCCATATACAGGGCAGTCCTCTTTAACACACAGTTGACCCACTCAGAAAATAATTAGCACACCTTTTGAAAAATACTGGGTTATAGTATGGTTAAAATTAATTAAAATGCATGAAAGTGAAAAGTGAAAACGAAGTTGCTCAGTCGTGTCCGACTCTTAGCCACCCCATGGACTGTAGCCTACGAGGCTCCTCTGTCCATGGGATTTCCCAGGCAAGAGTACTGGAGTGGGGTGCCATTGCCCTCTCCAACAAATATGCTAGTATATGTAAAATAAGAAGCAGAGAAAGAAGAAGGTTTGAGTGAAAGTTAAAGAAAGAAAATATACTGGAGAGGGCATGCCTAGCAACACTGTACCCTTAGAACTGGGCAGCTATTTCAGATCTAGAAAAAGCCAAGGACGAAGCAACACAAGTTCTTCTACCTCCACTGGCTCCCAAACAAAGCTCTAGCTTCTTCATTTAAAGGTTCACTTTCCTGATTTCCTGACTATGACTTCTGAATTATTTCTCCAAAAGAGACCCCATGGCAAGGTTTTAGGGCCTTCTCTGCTCTCCATAAAGTTTCCTCACGTGTATGTTAATAACTAACACCTTAAATTCATTTCACAGGAAATAAAATTTTAGATTTTACCACTAGTGAAAATAAAATATAAGTAGCAACAGCTGGCTAAATGTGAATTAATTTCAGTCAAGTTAATTATCTAATCAATCAGTATGAACAAATGACAGATATCAGGATTATCACCTTATTTTAAAAGGGAAAAATAAAAGAATGTCATGAACTTAAGTGCAGTTTCTAATTTTCTCCAGGGACTGTTTATCTTTAGCTGAATAGAGATGCATAACCTTTGCAAGAAGGTCATTTGTCACTTGTAACTAAAAGTTCAGGCTTTAATTATGAAAGGCTTTAAAAAACCAATCTATTCCCAGAAGGTATACTAATCAATGTGCCACTTACAAGCATGAACAAAATAACCCATAACAACTATTACAGATTGATAATAGGATTTCAGCTGTTTTTTCCCTCCCAAAGATCTGCATGAAGTTTTGAGCACAGATGCCATACTTATTTTTAAATAATACTAGAGGCAACTGTGAGAGAGTTTAATCAGTGTTAAACAAAATATTTGCAATAACTCAAAGGAGGTACTAAAAATATCCTTCTAACATTTTAAAAGTTAAATCTAAATTAAACAATATGGACTATTATACTCACATGCTGGTTTTGTATTAAAGCATCAAGATTGGGTTCACATGGAATGCTGAAAACCACACGAATTCTGCCTTCTGTAATCACATCCCCTGAATCTTGAACCTTAGAGGAAAAAAAAAAATCACAATATATTTGAGTCTCTTTCATTACATTTTATTTACTTATTTTTCTACTTATTTGAACAGTGTTTATTATTTCTGAAATACAGTAAAACAAGGTGGATAGTGGAAATTTCCTTGGAACTTATAAGTGAATGTGCTTATATTATAAATTTGAGTCACTGTACTTTGCTTTAACCAGTTGTTAACCAGTCTTTAAAAAAAAAAAACAAAAACTAACTTCAATTTGCAAATAAGTTCAAACTACCAAAAAGTTGCAAAAATAAAAACAAGTCAAAGAACATTTACCCAGATTCACCTATTATTAGCATTTTACTAACGTTTGTGCTCTATGTGTATTTGTGTGATTCCGTACTCAGTCACTAAGTTGTGTCCAACTCTTTGTGACCCCAAGAACTATAGCCCAACCAGGCTCCTCTGTCCATGGGATTTCCAAGGCCAGAATACTGGAGTGGGTTGCCATTTCCTTCTCCGGGGGATCTTCCTGACCCAGGAACAGAACCCGGGTCTCCTGCTTGGCAGGAGGATTCTTTACTGCTGAGTCACTGGGGAGCCCCATGTGTGTATTTACATACACATAATTACTTTTTGCAAATTTCTGAGGGTATATTATATGTATCATATATGGGCTTCCCTGGTGGCTCATGGTAGGGAATCTGCCTGCAATGCAGGAAGATCCCCTAGAGAAGGGAATGGCAAATCACTCCAGTATTCTTGCCTGGAGAATTCCATGGACAGAGGAGCCTGCAGGATGCATACAGTCCAACGGGTTGCAGAGTTGGACATAACTAAGCGACTAACACTTTCACCATGTGTGTATTTACATGTACATAATTATTTTTTGGAAATTTCTGAGAGTGTATTATATACACCATATCTGTAACCACTAAATATTTTGGTAAATAAGAAGGATATTTTATTATATTACCGTAGTATAGTTATTAAGTACATAAACTTATGACAAATACTTTAATTTACTGCCTGTATATCAATTTTGTCTGTTGACCTAAAAAGGACTATATTTGTAGAAAACTCTTTTCTCCCTCTACCATAGGACCAAGCAAGGATCGGATCTTGCATTTTGTTGTCATTATCTCTATAGCCTCCTTTAATCTAGAATTTACCCAGAGTGCCTTTTATACACTAACCTTTCAAAGAATATATTTCATTCCTCCCTCTCCACCCTGTGTTTTTAAAAAAAAGTTCTACAATTTGGAGTTTTCTAGTGCTTTTTTTGTGATTAGGTTAATGTTATATATTCTCAGCCAGAAGAGTGCATAAAAAATATGTCTTTTGTAGGCTTTCCCGTCTGGAGGTACAGAATATTCATCTGTCCCTCAATGATATTAATATTAATCATAAAATCAAGATGTTGCTCAACTTCTTAACTGTACAATGATAGTTTTTTGTTTTCCCTGCAACTAAATTAACAACCTATGGGGAGACATTTTCTAAGACCATGAAAATATCTTGTTCCTGGATCGAAGGCTCCCCTTAGATTTATCTTCCAATGACTGTTGCCTGATCCAACCTGAATCACAATGCATGTTAAACGGTGGTTTTCCAACTCTCTCACTCCCTCCACAATTATCCTTGAAATAATACTAGAAGCAAAAGCTCTTCCCCTCCCTATTCATTTATCTATTTCTTATCACTATGGAATCATGCATTCCTAATGATTTATAATTAACATGTACTTGATTAATTTAGTACTTAAACAGTCCCACATTTGGCCAGTCGGAGGCTTTTCAACCTGGTTCCTGCATTTATGTGATATGCTCACATCACTCTTGTGTATACTTCCCTGCTTTCCCACATAACTAGAGCTTCTAGGCTCATCTTGAACTTATTCTGCCCCAGCCCTGTATTCAGCCTTTTCTTTGAGAAGCCTCATTCCTTTTATTGGGATATGGTATTAGAGATCAAGATCAACATGTTACATGGTACCATGGTGTCTTTGCTTCCAAATAGAGCCAGAAAATATATTTCTGTATTGAGACATATACATTTATGCATCTACAAATATACACACATAGATATATACATACACGTGCCTATATACATACCTATAAATCTTTTAAGGTATTTTAGTAATTATGAGTTCACATTACTACCTCCAATTTTAATCTTTCCTCACAAGTTCTTTCTTGCATTCTCCTGTTCTATACATGCATGTACCTCTTCTCATGTGAGAGGTGGAGTTCCCCAAAACATCAACACATATATAAATTCATCATAATTTACATCTAAAATACATAATAATACATCTAGAATAATTTCAGAACTGCCTCATGCATGCTACCACAATAAATAAACCTACAAAAAAAGAGATCAGAATCTGAATTCTTTTCTCATCACCTCCTGATCTCAATGTGCTCAACACTAAAAATATATAGCCAAATACTGTGCTTATAAATTAGATGAATAAATTTTTTCTTATTTTTCCCACTCAGTATTACATTTTTACTTTACACCTAAATGAAGAGAAGTTAAATAATTGTATTAACTTGAAACCAGGAAGAATTTTAAAACTAACCTCTCCAGTGCATCCATAGTAGGGTGTTCCCAGCATAAAGACCATACTTCTAGGAGGAAACAAGTCATCCAATGTTTTTATACTGGAGAAACGGGAGTCAAAAGCTCGGATGTCCTATGTAGAATGAAATATAAAAGTGAGTCATCATGGTCAAAATTTCTATAGACTGCATATCAGGATTTTTTTCCTATGGGATTATGACTATGTAGTCTACAAATGTCAAATGTAAAGATTTTCTACATAACAATATTAAAAATGAAATTTTATCTCCTTATATGCCAGACACTCTTCTAGGTACTTCACACATTTATTAGCTCATTTCATCCTCAAGACAACCCTCTGTAGCAAAGACCATTACTAGACCCACTTTATAGATGAGGAAACTAAAACTAAAGCATGGAAAGAGGCGATCTTGTCTTAGGTTATATAGCTAAGAAATAAACTCAGTCGGTGCTCTTACTCACTATGCTACACTATTTCCTCCAAATTACGTTATCACTACATGCTTTTAAAAAACTTGGTCCCCTCACAACATCTAAGATCACACACAAGAGCAATAAATTTACTAATTTATTTAAAGCAAGATTTTTTAAAGGATAAACATAAATAAATAAATACAAAAGACAAGTTTCCTAGACGTACCCAGAATGAGTGTCTGAGCATGTTATACTCCTTTTAAAGACCATGCTGCTACTGCTAAGTTGCTTCAGTCATGTTTGACTCTGTGCGACCCCATAGACGGCAGCCCACCAGGCTCCCCCATCCCTGGGATTCTTCAGGCAAGAACACTGGAGTGGGCTGCCATTTCCTTCTCCAATGCATGAAAGTGAAGAGTGAAAGTGAAGTCGCTCAATGGTGTCCAATGCTTAGCAACCCCATGGACTGCAGCCTACCAGGCTCCTGCATCCATGGGATTTTCCAGGCAAGAGTACTGGAGTGGGGTGCCATTGCCTTCTCTTTAAAGACCATTGTATCTTGCAAATTACATTAAATAACAATATCAATTATATATTGCTGCATATTAATATGATTTAGTCTTTTCTTTATACAGTGTACCACAGTGTACATTAAGATAGGACGGAGACCTGATGGAGACTTACTTTGACAATGGTTTGATAAACAAATGGAAGAACTTGTTTTGACCACTGTTTCTCTAGACGGACTTCTCCATTTTGATTTATTTGATATTTACGACCTGTGAGTAACTGACCATATACAACTGCAGATGTTTCGTTTATTATTATTCCTTTTCTTCTCAGGTAGCTCAAAGAAAAAATAAAAAAGAAACAAAGTTGTATACAAGTGTATATACATTCTATAATGATAACATTAAACCACCAACTCATAATCAAATCTGTAAATAAATTTTAAATAAATATGCTAGTAGTTCTGAGTACCTAATAAGACTTTTTACACTATTCTGTGGCTACCCTTCCCAAAGTCTGTAAGACTAAATAAGAACTCAGAGAGTTATAAGAAACTCCCACATTTCATAACCACTAGGCTGGCTATAACAAAAAGCAGCAAAAACAAGATTGGTAGAAAGGATATGGAGAAACTGAAACACTTGTACACTGCTGATAGTAATGTAAAATGGTGCAGCCACTGCGGAAAACAGTTTTGACAGTTCCTCAGAAAGTTAAACACAGAACTGCTGAACAGCCCAGCAATTTCACTTTTAGGTATATAACCAAAGAACTGGAAACACGTCATCAAATAAATATTTATAGACCAATGCTCATAGCAGTGCTATTCACAATAGCAAAAAGGTGGAAAGAAACCATATGTCCACCAACAGTGGACTGCATAAACAACAGTGGAATGCATAAACAAAAGGTGACACATACATACAATGAAATATTTGCCCATAAAAAGAAGTACTGATATACTACAATGTGTATGAACTCCCTAAACATGCTATGTGAAATCAGCCAGATAGAAAAGGTCACATATTATGTGATTCCATTTATATGAAACATCCAGAATATTTATATCCAGAAATAAATATCCATTATATGAATCTAAAAAGACAGCAAATAGAGACTGACAGGGAGAGGCATTCAGTGGGCTTTTTCAGTCTAAACCAGGGGTTGGCAAGCTATGGTCATGGGCCAAATTCAGACTGCTCCCTGTTTTTATAAATAAATTTTATTTGAACAGTCATTCATTTATTTAATGTCAATGGCTGCTTTTGTGATACAACAACAGAGTTGAGTAGTTGTAACAAAAACCATAAAATCCACAAAACCTAAAGTATTTATTCTCCAGCCTTTACAGAAAAAGTTTACTGATCCTTTCTCAGCTTGATTTTTTAGCTCACTGATTCAGTATGCCCATATAATACTTATTCAGAATATCTACTGAACTAATTATAAAAATCACAATTTTAATTTCTGCATACATGCTTATACTTAAATATATGTGTTATATAATATGTATTATAGTTACAAACATAGTACATAGTTTAATAACATTACTATATATATTTTTTAAACCAAAATTTAAATTATGCTAAAAAAGCCAGATGTGTTCCCTATCCTTATAGAGCATACTATCCATGAAAAGAGTCATTAGAGTAATCACACTCATAAATCTATTAATATGATTCTATTTATGTGCTATAAAATAAAATTCAGAGTAATGTGAGCTATGACAAGGGTATCTAACTTACACTGCTGCTAAGTCGCTTCAGTCATGTCCAACTGTGTGCGACCCCATAGACGGCAGCCTACCAGGCTCCCCCATCCCTGGGATTCTCCAGGCAAGAATACTGGAGTGGGTTGCCATTTCCTTCTCCAAACTTACACTACTGGGAGGCAAAATACGCTCTACTTTTTCCTCTAACAGCTATGTTTATCTCCTTTTATGCTAGATAGCTTTTCATGGTCGTTTAAAATTTTTCCTGTTTAATAATTTTAGAATAAGGGTATTATGGCCTGGTATTAGTTCCTAAATTACAGAAGAGATATCTTCTTGAGTTCTCATTTATCAATAGATGCCATTACAGTTTAAACAGGAGGACTGATGGATATACATTTATAACAACACTTTATGTGCCACTGCCAGTTTCTATTACTCTATCTTGATTTAAGGAATTCCAGTGTTTGGATGGACACGACTGAAGCGACTTAGCAGCAGCAGCAGCAGCAGCAGCAGCAGTGTTTGGATGAAAAAAAGAGAAGTACTGTTAGAGTGGGATCATGGGATGCAAAGCATCCTGAAAATCCAGGGTTAGCTCCTTTGTTACTTAGTTGGTATAGAACTTGCATTTCTGAATTCAGGGGCATAAGGGGTTTGGATATAGGGAAGACAGAAGAGTAGGGAGGAGCGAAGGATGAAAAACAAAGGAGAGTATTCCATCTTATTACTTACATGTGGGCAAGAAATTCATGACCTTATGTTTAGTAAAATGAATGCTGAAATTCAGGCAACTTATTAACTGTGTATTCCTAGGGTAAGTGATTTTGTCTTTCCTTCCTTCCTTTCTTTTTCAGTACGTCGTGAAGTATTTTACTAACAAACTGGACAAGGTTCTAACTGCTGCTAATTAGATTTTATTTTAAATTAGAACTCATTACTTTTTTAATATATAAAATGAAGATGCACTCAGTATTCAGAGTGACCACAGTGTTAAGTGAAAAATCAGTTAAAAAATAAGTACATTAGACCACCACATTCTAGTTCAATGACATTAAATACTATTTATAATACTCACTATTCTGAAATTCCTTGTACTTCTTTTGTCCAATTACATTGTTCTTTGTCTCCAAGACGGACCACTTTGGATGGTGGTGCAGTTCTTCCCAAATAAAGCCTCTGTGTTCCTGGAGGTTCTTCCAAGTAAAACCTTGAAAATTAAAATAAAAATTAAATTACCCCCAAATTTGTGGTTTAAGATAGAGTTCCAGTAGTGTGAGTCTTCAAAGTGAAATGATTTCTACATGGTATAAAAGAAAAAAAAAAAAAAACCTCCTTTTTTAAAACTGTAAAAGGAATTTCAGAACAAAGACTTATAAAACATTTTAATCAAAATTTAAAAACAAATAGTATTGTCTCTTCAAGAAATTAAAATACATAATAAAATACAAATTTCTAAAGAATTAATCTCTCAAATTCAACACAGTATTTTTGCTGAAAGAAAGTTTAACTTGATCCTAATCAAGTCACCATACCTAACTCCCAGTATACAGGAAATATGTGGGATGGAGGACCAATTTAAATGACACTAATAGGAAACAACTACATAAATTCAGAATTGTACAAAATAACTGACCTCAACTCTAAGAAAAAAAGGCAGGGAAATAAGTTTAGCTAGGTGTTAGGATATAAAATTAATATACAGGATCAATTATATTTCTGTATACTAGCAGGGGAAATGGAACCTTAAAATATAATACCATCTATTGTTGTGTTTGTTTAGTCACTAAGTCATGTCTGACTCTTCTGCGACCCCATAGACTGCAGCCTGCCAGGCTCCTCTGTTCATGGAACTCTCCAGGCAAGCATATTGGAACGGGTAACCATTCCCTTCTCTAGGGGATTGTCCTGACCCAGGGATTGAACCCACAGCTCCTGCACTGTAGGCTCATTCTTTATCACTGATCCATCTGGGAAGCCCAATACCATTTATAGTTGCTTCAAAAATTTTAAATACATATGTAGGTATAAATCTAACAAAATATGTACAGGTTCAGTATGCTGAAAAAACAAAATAGCAATAAAAGAAATCAAAGATTAAAATTAATGGAGCAACAAAAGGAGATCCATTTGGATCAGAAAATTCAACAAAGATGTCAAATCTTCCCAAATTATGTTTAATAAAATTCCTATCAAAATCTATCAATAATTTTTTATAGATATTTAAAAAATTCTAAAATATATATGGAAAGG
>SJYQ01006009.1:37059-85932 GCA_006410935.1 Redunca redunca | reverse complement strand
TGTGGTCACGGGGTCTGACTTCCTGGCCCTGACTGTATTCTGCCCCTAAGTTTCCTGCCTGGACCAAGCTTCAGCCTCTTGGCAAGCTCCAGCCGTGGAGCTCAGCTTCCAGGATCTGTTGCTCAAGTAGGCCAGAGAGAGCGTCCCGTGATGTGAACAAACACGACATCTGCCAGATAGATGGCTTCACTTCTTCCTCCATAATCACTTCATTTCATGCTTTTTTCCCCCCAATTATAATGCCAGGGCCGTCAGGATAATGTTGAATAAAACTGGGGAGAATGGACATCCCTGCTTTGTTCTCAGTCTTAGGGGGGAAGTGTCAATATCTGTGTCAATATTATTAAGTGTGATGTTAGTGTATTTTTCTTAGGTCAGATCTAGGGAGATTCCCTTTATTCTCAGTTTTCTGAGCGTGTCATCAGGTATGGGTGATAGATTGATCATGTTTTAAAGGTTCTCCTTTCTTCCTTTAATAAGGTAAATTACAGTGGCTTCAAAGGTTAAAACAGCCATATACTTCTGGGATAAACCTCCAAGGCCTACTTTATATATTGTTTGATTCTATTTGCTATTATCTTAAGAATTTTTGTGTTTATGTATTCACGAGACATGTGCGTGCATGCTAAGTCGCCTCAGTTGTGCACGAATCTGTGTGACCCCGTGGACTGTGGCCCACCAGGTTGCTCTGTTCATGGGATTCTCCAGGCAAGAATACTGGAGTGGGTTGCCGTTTCCTTCTCCAGGGGATCTTCCCAACATAGGAATTGAACCCCCATCTCTTATATCTTCTGCATTGGCAGGCAGCTTCTTTACCACTGGCGCCACCTGGGAGGCCCTTCATGAGAGACACTGGTTTGTAATTTTCTCTCTTGTTTTGCAATGTCTTCATGAGGGTTTCGTATTAGGATTATGCCACCCTGCCCCCTGGCAACAAGAAGTGTTCCCTTCATCCTCTATTTTACGAAAGAGTTTGTATAAGTTTGGTACTTCTTTCAATGTTTGATCAGTTCTGTTTAGTCACTTGGTCGTGTCCGACTCTTTGCGACCCCATGGACTGAAGCATTCCAGGCTTCCCTGTCCATCACCAACTCCTGGAGCTTGCTCAAGCTCATATCCATCAAGTCAGTGATGCCATCCAACCATCTCATCCTCTGTCACCCCCTTCTCCGCCTGCCTTCAATCTTTCCCAACATCAGAGTCTTTTCCAGTGAGTTGGTTCTTCACGTTAGGTGGCCAATGTGAAGCTTCAGATTCAGCATCAGTCCTTCCAATGAATATTCAGGACTGATTTCCTTTAGGATAGACTGGTTTGATCTCCTCACAGTCCAAGGGACTCTCAAGAGTCTTCTCCAACACCACAGTTCAAAAGCATCAATTCTTCAGCACTCAGCTTTCTGTATAGTCTAACTCTCACATCCATACATGACTGCTGGAAAAAAACAGAGCTTTGACTAGATGGACCTTTGTTGGCAAAGTAATGCCTCTGCTTTTTAATATGCTGTCTAGGTTGGTCATAGCGTTTCTTACAAGGAGCAAGTGTCTTTTAATTTCATGGCTGCAGTCACCATCTGCAGTGATTTTGGAGCCCAAGAAAATAAAGTCTGTCACAGTTTCCATTGTTTCCCCATCTATTTGCCATGAAGTGATGGGACAGAATGCCAGGATCTTAGTTTTTTGAATGTTGGGTTTTAAGCCAGTTTTTTCACTCTCCTCTTTCACTTTCATCAAGAGGCTCTTTAGTTCTTTGCTTTCTGGCATACAGGTGGTGTCATTTGCATATCTGGAGTTATTGATATTTCTCTCGGCAATCTTGATTCTAGCTTGTGCTTCATCCAGCCTGGCATTTTGCATGATGTACTCTGCCTGTAGGTTAGGGTTACAATATATAGCCTTAATGTACTCCTTTCCCAGTTTGGAACCAGTCCATTGTTGCATGTCTAACTGTTGCTTCCTGACCTGCATACAGGTTTCTCAGGAGGCAGGTGACATGGTCTGGTATTCCCATCTCTGTATATATTTTCCGCAGTTTGTTGTGATCCACACAGTCAAAGGCTTTGATGCAATTAATAAAGCAGAAGTAGATGTTTTTCTGGAACTCTTGGTTTTTCTGTGATCCAGCAGATGTTGGCAATTTGGTCTCTGGTTCCTCTGCCTTTTCTAAATCCCGCTTGAACATCTGGAAGTTCACGTACTACTGAAGCCTGGCTTGGAGAATTTTGAGCATTACTTTGCAAGCGTGTGAGATGAGTCCAGTTGTGCGGTAGTTTGAACATTTTTTGGCATTGCCTTTCTTTGTAATTGGAATGAAAACACCTTTTCCAGTCCTGTGGCCACTGCTGAGTTTTCCAAATTTGCTGGCATATTGAGTGCAGCACTTTCACAGCATCATCTTTCAGGATTTGAAACAGCTCAACTGGAATGCCATCACCTCCACTAGCTTTGTTCGTAGTGATGCTTCCTAAGGCCCACTTGACTTCACATTCCAAAATGTCTGGCTCTAGCTGAGTGATCACGCCATCATGGTTATCTTGGTCGTGAAGATCTTTTTTGTATAGTTCTTCTGTGTATTCTTGCCACCTTTTCTTAATATCTTCTGCCTCTGTTAGGTCCATATCATTTCTGTCCTTTATTGTGCTCATGTTTGCATGAAATGTTCCTTTGGTATTTCTAATTTTCTTGAAGAGATCTATAGTCTTTCCCATTCTATTGTTTTCCTCTATTTCTTTGCACTGATCACTGAGGAAGGCTTTCTTATCTCTCCTTGCTATTCTTAGGAACCCTGCATTCAGATGGGTATACCTTTCCTTTTCTCCTTTGCCCTTAGCTTCTTTTCTTTTCTCAGCTATTTGTAAGACCTCCTCAGACAACCATTTTGCCTTTTTGGCATTTCTTTTTCTTGGGGGATGGTCTTGATCACTGCCTCCTGTACAGTGTCAAGAACCTCTGTCCATAGTTCTTCAGGCACTGTCTAGCATACAGGTGGTGTCAGGATTAGAATAGATTCTAATCCTTTGAATCTATTTATCACTTCCACTGTATAATTGTAAGGGATTTGATTTAGGTCATACCTGAATGGTCTAGTGGTTTTTCCCTACTTTCTTCAATTTAAGTCTGAATTTTGCAATAAGGAGTTCATGATCTGAGCCACAGTCAGCGCCCGGTCTTGTTTTTGCTGACTGTATAGAACTTCTCCATCTTTGGCTACAAATAATATAACCAATCTGATTTCAGTATTGACCATCTGATGATGTCCATGTGTAAAGTCTTCTCTTGTTCTGTTGGAAAGAGGATGTTATGACCAGTGTGTTCTGTTGGCAAAACTCTGTTAGCCTTTGCCCTGCTTCATTTTGTACTCCAAGGCCAAACTTCAAACTTGCCTGTTACTCCAGGTATCTCTTGACTTCCTACTTTTGCATTCCAGACCCCTATGATGAAAAGGACATCTTTTTTTCTTTTTTTGATCTTAGGTCTAGAAGGTCTTGTAGTTCCTCATAGAACCATTCAACTTCAGCTTCTTTGGCACTAGTGGTTGAGGCATAGACTTGGATTACTGTGATATTGAATGGTATGCCTTGGAAATGAACAGAGAGCATTCTGTCATTTTTGAGATTGCACCCAAGTACTGCATTTCAGACTCTTTTGTTGCCCATGAGGGCTACTCCATTTCTTCTAAGGGATTTTTGCCCACAGTGGTAGATATAATGGTCATCTGCATTAAATTCACCCATTCCGGTCCATTTTAGTTCACTGATTCCTAAAATGTCAATGTTTACTCTTGTCTGGAGTAAACAGGCAAGATGTTTACATCTGCGCCTGGAGTAAAGAGTAGAGTATTTAGATTTTCTATTTCATTCTGTGTTAATATCGGTAAGTTTCATTTTTCAAGGAATTCGCCCATTTCATCTAAGCTGTTGAGCTTGTTGGTAATCAAGGTGTCTGGTGAGAATCTCTTTTATTATTGACTGATTAATTAGTTTGGCTCTGTTGGGTCTTAGTTGTGGCACTCAAGGTCCTTGTTGCAGTGTGTGGGTTTCTTTCTCTAGTTGTGTGTGGGCTTAGGAGTTGTGGCACAGACTCTCTGGTTGTGTGCGGGCCTAGTTGCCCTGAGGCATGGGGGAAGTTAGTTTCCTGACTGGGGGCTGAACCTGCATCGCTTGCATTGGAAGGCGGATTCTTAACCTCCGGACCACTAGGGAAGTCCTCTTCTGAATTTCTAGTATTGGTAATTTGTATCCTCTCTCTTTGTTGTGGTTAGTCTCGCTTTTGTTAAAGAACCAACTTTTGACTTGTTAGTTTTCTCTGTTGTTTTCTATTTGGT
Organism: Redunca redunca; assembly: GCA_006410935.1. NCBI lineage: Eukaryota > Metazoa > Chordata > Mammalia > Artiodactyla > Bovidae > Redunca > Redunca redunca. Next base: position 81,611 of record SJYQ01006009.1, on the reverse strand, counting down.
TAACTTCTGCCCTTTATGATTGCTTTCCTTCCACTTCACTTTTTTTTTAACCTCTTAGAGTGTAACATTAGGTCCTTGATTACATTCTCGTCTTCTTTTCTTTTTAAGCATTTAAAGCTGTGCATTTTCCTGCAGGGACTGTCTAAGTGGCATCGTGTAGATGTTGATGTACTTTAATTATCACGCAGTTCTTGTGATTCTTTGATCTGTTGATTATTTAGAAATGTGTTATTTAATTCCAAAATATTTGAGGGTTTCCTAGATGTTGTATTCTTATTGGGCTTAATTCTGTTGCTGTAATTCTCTGATTTTGGTCCTCATTTGATAGTTCAGCATATGGCTTACCTTGGTGAATGCCCTTGAAAAGAATGTAAAGTCTGTAGTGGTTGGATGTAGTAATCCATAAATATCAGTTAGGTCAAGGTGGTTGATAGTACCATTCAAATCATCTGTGTCATTTGTGTATGAACTGGACATGAGTTGAGCAAATTCTAGGAGTTAGTGAAGGACAGGAAGCCAGGCATGCTGCAGTCCACGGGGTCACAAAGAGGTGGACATGAGTTAGCAACTAAAGAGTGGCATTATTCTATTAGTTACTGAGAGAGGGGATTAAAAATCCAATGATGATTAAAGAGTTGTCTCCTTGCTTTGCTTCTGTCGTCTTCTGATTTATATAGTTGGAGTTGTATTATTATATGAACACACATCTATGTTTGTTACGTCTTCCTAATGAATGAATCCTTTTATCTCTATGAACTGGTCCTAATTATTGCTAGCAAAACCCTTGGTCTTAAGGACTCTTTTCTTTAATATTAGTATAATGGTTCTAGCTTTCTTATAATTGCTAGATTTTCCATCTCTTTCTTTTCACATCCATTTTCTTTCAACCACTCTGTCTTTATATTTGAAGAATATCCAATTATTTAAAGAATAACCAATTGTAGTTGGTTCTTGCTTTACTATCATTCTGACAGTTTCTGCATTTTAATTGTACATTTAGTACATTTATGTCTCTCATTTTATTATTTGTTTTCTGATTGTCACCTTTGTTTTGGGGTCCTCTGATTCTCTTTCCTGTCTTCTTTTGGATAATTTGAACATCTTTTGGAGATCTGTTTTATCTGTTGGCATTTTTAGTTATATCTTCTTATATTTTAAAATATTTAATAGTTGCTTTATGTGGTAAAGTATATTCTTAACTTTTCACAGTTTACTTAGAATAAATAGTTTATCACATCATTTAAAACTTAGAAATCTTGCAGCCATATATGTCTGCCATCACCACCCCATCCTTTATTTTATAGTTTTTGCATGTAATATGTCAACAAATGTTGTAAACCCCACAAGAAAGTAGGGTTTGCTTTTAAAAGTCGTATCTACTTCTAAAATAATCAAGGGATTTAAAAAACATTTACTAGACAGGTATTGTTTCTGGTAAATATGTATCATTGGTAAAATTTCTCTAATGGCAGAAAGTGAAGAGGAACTAAAGAACCTTTTGATGAGGGTGAAAGAGTAGAGTGAAAAAGCTGGCTTAAAACTCAACATTAAAATACCAGGGTCATGGTCCTTTCACTTCATGGCAAATAGAAGGGGAAAATGTAGAAGCAGCGACAGGTTTTCTTTTCTTGGGCTTCTAAATCACTGCAGATGGTGACTGTAGCCATGAAATTAAAAGACATGTGCTCTTTGAAAGGAAAGCTATGACAAACCTAGACAGGCATTAAAAAGCAGAAACATCACTTTGCCAGCAAAGGTCCATCTAGTCAAAGCTCTGGTTTTCCCAGTGGTCATGTATGGATGTGAGAGTTGGACCATAAAGAAAGCTGAGCACTGAACAATTGATGCTTTTGAACTGTGGTGTTGGAGAAGACTCTTGAGAGTGTCTTGGATTGCAAGGAGATGAAACCAGTCAATCCTAAAGGAAATTATCCCTGAATATTCATTGGAAGGAATGATGCTGAGGCAGAAACTTCAGTACTTTGGCCACGTGATGTGAAGAGCTCACTGGCAAAGACCCTGATGCTGGGAAAGATTGAAGGCAAAAGGTGAAGGAGATGACAGAGGATGAGATGGTTAGATGTCATCACTGACAAAATGGACATGAATTGGAGCAAATTCTGGGAAATAGTGGAGGACAGAGGAGTTGGTTGTACTACAGTCCCTGCGGCTGCAGAGAGTCGGACATGACTTAGTAACAGAACCACAACAAATGTGTAATTTCTTGAGGCTCTTTATTTCTTCCTGAAGTTTCCATTTTGTATCATTTCCCTTCAGCCTGAAGAACTTCTTTTAGGATCTCTTGCAGTACAGGTGTGTAAAGTATGAATTCTCTCAGTTTTCTTTGATCTGAAACTGTTCTTATTTCACCTATGATATAAAAGAATGTTTTATTTGGATTTGTCTCTGAGTTCTGAGTTGGGAGTTTTTTCTTTAAGCATTTTGAAAGCGTTACTCTGCTGTTTTCTCATCTCCATATTTTCTGATGAGAAACCAGCGATCGTTTGAGTCGTTGTTCTGTTGTGTGTGAGTGTGGTTTCTTCTGGTCTTTTATGACTTTTTCTCCTCTGGTTTTGGTTTTCAGCAATTCTGCTATCATGTGCTTGAGCCCCTGTCCCCCATTTTTCATTCTGCCTGTGGTCTGCTGAGCGTCTTGAATCGTTAAAATTTTGCCTTTCACTGCATTTGGAACATCTTGGGCATTTTTTCTTTATTTTTTCTCCCTCGTTTTGTCTTCCTTCTCTTTTTGTGACTTCAATTACACTTATGATTTGGCCTTTTGATAATCACCCCATGGGTTCCTGAAGAACTCCTTTCTTTTCAATCCTATTTCTTTCTCTTCTTCAGAGTGGGTAATTTCTATTCATCTAAAATGAGTAAGTTTGAGGTTACTCACTTGCCTTTTTTATTCTGTTATAATTAACGAGACAATATTTTTACATATTATTAACTAATGACTACGGAGAAGGCATTGGCACCGCACTCCAGTACTCTTGCCTGGAAAATCCCATGGACGGAGGAGCCTGCAGTCCATGGGGTTGCTAAGAGTCAGATACGACTGAGCAACTTCACTTTCCCTTTTCACGTTCATGCATTGGAGAAGGAAATGGCAACCCACTCCAGTGTTCTTGCCTGGAGAATCCCAGGGACGGGGGAGCCTGGTGGGCTGCCGTCTATGGGGTTGCACAGAGTCGGACACGACTGAAGCCACTTAGCAGCAGCAGCATGGTTCATTCAGACATCATTAGTTTTTACCCAGTGTCTCTTCCTGTTCCAGGATCTTGTATCACCTATTTTTCATGTCTCCTGAGTATCTTCTTGGTTGTGAGAGTTTCTCAGACTTGCCTTATTTTTGATGATCTTGTTATTAGCAGGTTGGTTTATTTCTCTTCCTTGGTTTTTATCTCATTGCAACAAACGCTTGGAACAGTGGACCAAAATGTGTAGGACAGCAGACAAGTTACGGCTCTGTTCAGCTCAAGCAAGCAGATCTTCCATTAGTCCTCATGGAATCTGCCTTATCCTTCTTAGCCATCTCTTTTGGCTTCCCCCTTTTATATGTCCAGTCTCCTCCACTGCTTATGGTGAGTGCAAAGCAGGGCTTGCCTCCACCACCAGTCAATGAAAGGGCATGCCAATGAGCATGTGCTCAAGGCTGATAGACAACTATAAGTTATATAACAGCAAGTTGTGTTGTTCATGTCTCCCCATAATTCCATCTGTTATAATTAGTTGCAGAATATTTATGAGCCCTTAATGGACTCCTAACTGCCTAACTGCCTAAGGTTTCTTGGGGAGGCCCCTGTGGTCATTTTGTGCCCACTGTGTGCCTAGGGCCTGTTCAGGAGTGGAAAAGTCTCTTTGGTTATTTGTAGCATATCTGTGAGCTCTTCTGTCTGGGATGGAGTTTAGAGATCTGCTTGCATCCGTTTCAGCCAGGCCTCCCCTCTTGGCTCATGTCTAACTTCCTACCTACCTAACAGTATTTTTGAGGAGAACTGTTTAGGTATTTTGTAGAATGAGATTTTTCTGATGTCTTCCTGAAGATTAGACTGGATTATCAGTTTTGGGAGGAAAACTAGAGATAAAGTGCCGTTCTCATCACATCATATCAAGAGTACATTTTTAGTTGATTTTCATGAAAGGTGTAAAGTCTGTTTCTAGTTTCTTTCTTTATTTTGTGAATCTTTGACTGTTCAGTTGTTCTAGCATCACTTGATGAAAGACTAAACTTGTTCCATTGTATTGCCTTTGCTCTCTGTCAAAAGCCAGTTGACTGCATTTGTGTGAGTCTGTTTCTGCTCTCTGTGCCCTGTTGTGCTGACTGACGTGTTTGTTCTTTGGCCGTACCAGGCTGTCTTGATTATGTAGCTTTATAGCATGTCTGGATGTCGGGTAGTATCTGTCCTCCAACTTCGCTCTTCTTCAGCAATGCTTTGGCCATTCTGCGCCTTGTGTTTTCATATAAACTTTATTCAAAGTTTCTATTTATTTTGTAGTTGAAGTATAGTGAAGTCGCTCAGTCGTGTCCGACTCTTTGTGACCCCGTGGACTGTAGCCCACCAGGCTCCTCCGTCCATGGGGTTCTCCAGGCAAGAATACTGGAGTGGGTTGCCATTTATAATGTTATGTTAGTTTCTGGTGTATGGCAAAGTGATTTCATTATGCATATACGTTCTTTTCCATTGTGGTATGTTTTCATATAACTTTAGAATCCTTTTTTCAGTATCTACAAAGTAGCTTGCTAGGATTTTGATTTGGATTGTGCAGATTCAGTAGACAAAGTTGGGAAGAATTAACAGCTGGTCCATCCTAAAGGAGATCAGTCCTGATTGTTCATTGGAAGGACTGATGTTGAAGCTGGAACTCCAATACTTTGGCCACCTGATGCTAAGAGCTAACTCATTAGAAAAGACCCTGATGCTGGGAAGGATTGAAGGCAAGAGGAGAAGGGGACGACAGAGGATGAGATGGTTGTATGGCATCACCGACTCAATGGAGATGAGTTTGAGTAAATTCTGGGTGTTGGTGATAGACAGAAAGCCTGGTGTGCTGTGGTCCATGGGATCGTGAAGAGTTGGACATGACTGAGCGACTGAACTGAACTGAACATCCCCAAATATTGAGTAATTGTAAGTAATTGTTTAACACAGAATATCCACCATTTGTTTAGATATCCTTTGATCTCTTCATCAGAGTTCTGTAGTTTTCTGCATGTATAGATCCTGAAGATGTTTTTGTTAGATTTATGCCTAAGTATTTCATTTTTTGGTACCATTGTAAATGATGTTGTGTTTTTAATTTCAAGTTCCAATCGCTGGGACTCCCCTGATGGTCCAGTGGCTGAGACTCTGCACGGCCAGTGCAGGGGGCCCAGATTCGATCCCTGGTCAGGGAACTAGATCCCACATGCCGCAACTGAAAGAACCCACGTGCCACGTGAAGATGGAAGATCCTGTGTGCCATAACTAAGACAGTGCAGCCAAGTAAATCAATAAATCCTAGGCTTCCTGGTGGCTCAGCTGGTAAGGAACCTGCCTGCCAGTGCAGGAGACTCAGGAGGTTTGGATTTGATCCCTTGGTCGAGAAGACCCCCTGGAGAAGGAGTTGGCAACCAGCTCCAGTCTTCTTGCCTGGAAGATTCCATGGACAGGGGAGCCTTGCGGGCTACAGCCCATGTGTCTCAGAATCAGACAGGACTGAGAGCACATGCACACCCACACAAATAAATAAAAATGAGCATTAAGAGTTATCACACGCTCATCCAAGTTACAACATGTCAGTTGGTTATGCTTTTATAAGGAAAGCAAGTGACTGGTATTTTAAAATTGTGTCCTTTGACCTTGCTACACTTATTTATAGTTCCAGGTGTGTGTGTGTGTGAATTCTTTGGGGTTTTCTTTATAGTATAGACAATCATGTCAGCTGTGAACAGAGACAGTTTTATTTCTTCCTTCACAGTCTATACATTTTACTTTCCTTTTCTTAGTGCAGTAGCTGAAACTGCCAGTGTGATGTTGAATAGGTGTAGTGAGAGGGAAATTCTTGCCTAGTTCTTAATCTTAGAGGGAAAGCATTAGTTTCTCACTCTTAAGTATGATGCTAACTGCTTTTTTTTTTTTTTGGTAAATGCACATTAACAAGTTGAAGTGCCTGTCTATTCCTAGTTTCTTGAGAACTGTAAAAAATCACAATGAATATTGGATTTTTTCAAATGCTTTTTCTGCATTAATTAATGTGGTCATATGGTTTTTCTTCTTTACCCTGTTGATGTGATGGATTACATTAATTGATTTTCAATTTCGGTTGATTTCAATTAGCCGAACCAGTATTGCATACTGAGAGTAAATACCACTCGATTGTGGGCTTCCCTGGTGGCTCAAGCATAAAGAGTCCTCCTTCAGTGCAGGAGACACAGGAGATGCAGATTCGATCCCTGGGTCTGGAAGATCCCCTGGAGGAGGGGCATGGAAAACCACTCCGGTATTCATGCCTGGAGAAGCCCATGGACAGAGGAGCCTGGCCTGCTACAGTCTATGGGTCCCAAAGAGTTGGACATGACTGAAGTGACTGAGGACTCACGCACTTGGTATATCATTCTTTTATGTATTATTGGATTCAATTAGATGATATTTTATGATTTACTTTCATGAGACATATTCTGTTGTTTTCCATTCTTATAATATTTTTATTTGACTTTGGAGTTAGGATGATCCTGGCCTCATAGATGAATTGGGACGTATTCCCTCTGCTTCCGTTTTCTGGAAGAGACCATACAGAATTGGTGTCATTTCTTCCTTACATGTTTGATAGAATTCAGCAGTGAAATCCTCTGGGTCTGGTGCTTTATTTTTTGGAGGATCATTAATTATCGATTCAATTTCTTCAATAGGCATGTCTATAGAATAGACATTTCGTTTCTTCAACTTGATTGAGATACAACTGGCAAATAAAAATAGGCCTGTTTAGGTGATCTTGTTCTCCTTAGGGTGGACAGAGGAGCCTGGTGGGCTACAGTTCATGAGGTCGCAAAGACCTGGACACAACTCAGTGACGAAAACAACAAAGCATTCTCCTCGTGTGAATTTTGGTAGACATGTCTTTCAAGAAATTGGTCTGTTTTATCTAAGTTGTCATATTTGTGGATACAGAGTTTTTCTAGTATTCCTTTATTATCCTTATTCCTTTAATGCCCATGGACCAGTTGTGATTAACTCTCTTTCATTTCTGATATTAGTAGTTTGTGTCTTCCGTCATCTTTTCTTGGCTAGCTTTGTTAGAGGGTTTATTAATTTTATTGATCTTTCTAAAGAACCAGCTTTCATGTTGCTGATGGTCTCTACTGTTTTCCTGTTTTTGATTCCATTGAGTTCTGCTCTAATTTGTTATTTCTTTTCTTGTGCTTGTTTTAGGCTTAAAGTGCTCTTCTTTCTCAAGCTTCCTAAGTGAATGCTTAGATTATTGATTTTAGGTGTTTCTTTAAAAATTAATTTATATGCATATTTTAAACTTTTTATTTTGTATCGGGATATAGGTGATTAACAATGTTGTGATTGTTTTAGGTGGACAGCAAAGGGCCTCGGCCATACGAATACATGCTAGATGTTTCCTTTATAATGCTTGCATTTAATTCTGTATATTTCTTTCTAAGCATTATGTTCACTGCATCCCACAACATTTGGCAGTTGTATTTTTATTTTCATTTAGTTAGAAGTATTTAAAAGTGTCTCTTGCGACTTCTTACTTGACCCCTGTGTTATTTAGATTTGTGTGTTGTTTAATCTCTAAATGTTTTTGGACTGTCCAGCTATCTTTCTGTTGTTGATTTCTTGTTTAATGCCACTGTGGCACGAGACGAAACATTTATGACTGCCATTCTTTAAAATGTGTTAAAGTGTGTTTTATGGTCTTGAATGTGGTCTGTTTGGGTGAGTGTTTCATGTGAGCTTACAACGTGTGCACTCTGTTGTTGGCATATTCTAGAAATGTCAATTAGATCAAGTCGATTGATAGTGCTGCTCATGTCAACTATATCCCTGCTGATCTTCTGTATGCTTCGTCTGTCAATTACTCAGAGTGGTACTGAACTCTCCAACTATAGTAGCAGATCTGTGCATTTCTCCATTTTATGCATTTTGATGTCCTATTGGTAGGTGCATACACAGTCAGGATTATTATATCTTTCTGAAGAATCGATCCCTTTACCATTATGTAATGTCTGTCTCTAACCTTGATAATTTTCCTTGTTCTGAAGTCTGCTTTGTCTGAAATTAGTAAAGTATTTAGCTTTTTTTTTTGATGTGTGTTAGCACAATATATCTTTCTCTATTCTTTTACTTTATGTGTCTTTTACTATGTGCATCATCATACTGAAAATGGGTTTTCTGTTGATATCAAACAGTTGGGCCTTGTTTCCTTAATCTACTCTTTAATTCGTGTATTTAGATTATTCACATTTAAAGTGATTATTGATAGAGTTGGATTAATATCTACCAATATTTGTGACTGTTCTTCTTCTTTGTCCCTGGTCTGTTTCTTTTTTTCTCCCCCTCTTTTCCTGCCTTCTCTGGTTCTAACTGAGCCTTTTTAAAAGCGTCTTTATTTGTTTACATCTATTCTCGACTGTGCTGGGCCTTTGTTGCTGTGTGGGCTTCTCTCCAGTTGCAGCGAGAACGGGCTGCTCTCTGGATGCTGTGTGCAGGCTTCTCTTCGTGGTGGTTTCTCCTGTTCGGGAGCACGGGCTCCGGGGCACCTGGGCTTCAGCAGTTGCGGCTTCTGGGCTTCCTTGCTTGGCGGTGTGTGGGATCTCCCCAGATGGGGGATCGAACCTGTGTCTCCTGCATGGGCAGGTCGATTCTTTACCACTGAGACACCACGGAAGCCCCTTAACTGAGCGTTTTTAATGGTTCCATTTTCTCTCCTTTCTTGGGCATATCAATTATGCTTTAAAAAATTTGGGCGGTTCCCCTAGAGTTTGGAATTTCCATTTATAACTCATTTAAGTCTGTGTTCAAATAACATACTTTGTCACGTGTAGTAAAAGTACCTTATAGCAGAGTATTTCCAGTTTCTCCCTTCTACATCTTTTAAATTTGTTGGCATTAATTTCACTTATTCATAAGCCATTAACACAAATATATTATTAGTATCTTTATTTTAAATAAACATTTATCCATCAGTCTAATTAAGAATAAGAAAAATAAAATATTTTGTTTTACCTTGATACTTTTCCTTTTTTTAAAAGAAAATAGCGGTTCAAGTTTCTGACCTATATATTTTTTTCCTTCTTTTAACCTTTTTTTTTTTTTGCAAGGCCAGTCTGGGATGAACTCCTTCCATTTTCATTTGTCTGAGAAAGTTTTTGGTTCTGTTTCATTTTGGGAGGGGGTACACCCTGCTGCATGTGGGATCTTAGTTCCCCAACCAGGGACTGAACCTGCGCCCCTGCAGTGGAAGCACGGGGTCTTAACCGCCAGCCCACCAAGGAAGTCTTCATGTTTGAACAATAATTTTGCTGGAGATAGGTTACAGGCTGGTGGGCTTTTTCTTTGAACACTTGAATATTCCATTACGCTCCCTTTGCTCACTTTCTGAAGAGAAGTCTGATGTTCTTCCAATCCTTTTCCCTCTCTAGATAAGGTGTCTTTCTTCTCCTGCTTCTTTCAAGATTTCCTCTTTTTCTCTCGCTTGAATATGGAGTGCGTAGGTGTAGTTTTGAGATACTTTTCCTCCTTGGTGTTTTCGGAGGTTCTTAGATCTGTGGTTTGCTATCTGTCATTCACTTTGGAAAGTTCCCGGCCATTATTACTTCAAATGCTTCTTCTCCATTCTCTATTCTTCTTGTGGTGTCATAATGATGGGCATGCTTCATCTTTTGAAACTGTTTCATAGTTCTTGGATGTTCTGTTCTCTTTTTTCCATTTTCTTCTTTGCATTTCAGTTTTGGAAGTTCTATTGACATGTTTTCCAAGCTCTTCTTTTCTTGGCCACAGTCAGCCCACTTGATAAGTCCATCAAGGGCATTCTTCATTTCTTTTACAGTGTTTCCAATTTCTAGCATTTCCTTTTGATTTTTCCTTAAGAGTTTCCATCTTTCTGCTTACATTAGTTATTCATTATTGCATGTTGTCTACTTTTTTTTTTCCTAACGATCTTAGAGTATTGAATCATAGTTATTTTAATTGCTTGATCTGATAATTCTGAAATCTACATCCAGACAAATTTAACAGGGAAGTGATTAATGAAAAGAGTATACTTGCAACATCTAATGGGACCAGGGATTAATGTCTAGAATATACAGAGACTATAAGAAAAACCCCGGAAACTGCTGGGAAAATTTGGTTCAGTTCAGTAGCTCAGTTATGTCCGACTCTTTGCGACCCCATGGACTGAAGCATGCCAGGCTTCCCTGTCCATCACCAACTCCTGGAGCTTACTCAAACTCACGTCCATCAGTGATGCCGTCCAACCATCTCATCTTCTGTCGTCCCCTTCTCCTGCCTTCAGTTTTTCCCAGCATCAGGGTCTTTTCTAATGAGTCGGTTCTTCGCATCAGGTGGCCAAAGTATTGGAGTTTCAGCTTTAGCACCAGTCCTTCCAATGAATATTCAGGACTGAGTATCTTTAGGATTGACTGGTTGATCTCCTTGCAGTCCAAGGGACTCTCAAGAGTCTCCTCCAACACCACAGTTCAAAACCATCAATTCTATGGCCCTCAGCTTTCTTTATGGTCCAACTCTGATATCTGTTCATGACTACTAGAAAAAACCATAGCTTTGACTATATGGACTTGTCGGTTAAGTAATGTCTCTGCTTTTTAATATGCTGTCTAGGTTTGTCATAGCTTTTCTTCGAAGAAGCAAGCCTCTTTTAATTTCATGGCTGCGGTCACCATCTGCAGTGATTTTGGAGCCCAAGAAAATAAAGTCTGTCACTGTTTCCATTGTTTCCCCATCTATTTGCCATGAAGTGATGGGACCAGATGCCATGATCTTCGTTTTCTGAATGTTGAGCTTTAAGCCAGCATTTTCACTCTTCTCTTATTTTTATCAAGAGGCTCTTTAGCACCTCTTCACTTTCTGCCATAAGGGTGGTATCTGAGGTTTTTGATATTTCTCCTGGCGATCTTTTTTTATTGATTAATTAATTTATTTTAATTGGAGGCTAATTACTTTACGATATTGTAGTGGTTTTTGCCATACATCGACATGAATCAGCCGTGGGTGTACATGTGTTCCCCGTCCTGAACCCCCTCCCACCTCCTTCCCATCCCATCCCTCAGGGTCCTCCCAGTGCACCAGCCCTGAGCACCCTGTATCATCCAACAACCCTGGACTGGTGATCTGTTTCTCATATGGTAACATACATGTTTCAATGCCATTCTCTCAGACCATCCCACCCTTGCTTTCTCCCACAGAGTCCAAAAGTCTGTTCTTTATATCTGTGTCTCTTTTGCTGTCTCGCATATAGGCTCGTTATTACCATCTTTCTAAATTCCATATACATGTGTTAATATACTGTATTGGTGTTTTTCTTTCTGACTTACTTCACTCTGTATAATAGGCTCCAGTTTCGTCTGCCTCATTAGAACTTATTCAAATGCATTCTTTTCTTCTGGAAATCATGATTCCAGCTTATGCTTCATCCAGCCCAGCATTTCATATGATGTACTCTGCATATAAGTTAAATAAGCAGGGTGACAATATACAGCCTTGATGTACTCCTTTCCCAATTTGGAAGCAGTCCATTGTTCCATGTCCAGTTCTAACTGTTGCTTCTTGACCTGCATACAGATTTCTCAGGAGGCAGGTAAGGTGGTCTGGTATTCCTATCTGCTTAAGAATTTTCCACAGTTTCTTGTGATCCACAGAATCAAAGGCTTTAGCATAGTCAATGAAGCAGAAGTAGACGTTTATCTGGAATTCCCTTGCTTTTTCCATGATCCAGCGGATGTTAGCAATTTGATCTCTGGTTCCTCTGCCTTTTCCAAATCCAGCTTGAACATCTGGAATTTCTCAGTTCATGAACTGCTGGGAAAATTAGTGGTCAAGGACAGCTAGCATTTTCATAGTGATCACTGGGTTCTAAGACACACAAATGTAAGAGCAGAACGTATATGACCTGTGAGAATCATGAGGAGTAGATCTTGGATGGGTGGCGGTGGGTATTGAGAAGGGCTATCTGGAGGTGATGGGTTCTGAAGAATGAATAGGAGTTTGCTAGGGAAGTGAGTGTGGTGAAGGCATTCTGGGCTGTGGGAACAGCCTGAGCAAATGTGTGGAGAGAGTGGTGTGCAAATCAAAGTTCTCACAAATACATGAGAGACAGTGGCAAGAGATATCGCCAGAAGGGCAGGCTGAGGAGTGACAGTGGGATCCTGCAGGCAGCAGAGAGCCCAGTGGTTCTCGAGCGGGTGCGCGGTGCAGTGAAGGTGCTTGTTACGAATCCAGGGTGGACACAGAGGAGACACAGGGGAAGGAGATCTTCGTGAAGTGGTCCGGCAGAGGCTGTCTTCAGGTCTGGTGAGGGTGGTGGTGTCGCGAAGCAGATAGAGCAAGAGCAGCTCTGTGGCTTGGCGGGAGGGCTGAGGGCGGAGCTGAGGGCTGTCCTCAGGCCTCTGGCTCAGAGTCCTGGGCAGGCGGAAGTGCTGGTCAGGAGGGCGGAGGGACGGGGTGGCAGGGACATGGCGAGAACAGGCTGGGATGGGTCTGAGGAGCCAGGGGTGGCCAGGGGCTCCGGTGGGGGTGGGCTGCTCTCCCTGAGGTGGGCGCCGGAAAGTGGGAGGGAGGTCTTCGGGGGACTGTGTAGTGTACTTACACTTAGGAGGGCAACTGGAGGCTGAGGAGGCAGGCAGCAGCAGGCAGGTGTGGCTGGGGATATAGGGCTTTGTGTCCCGGGCTCCGTGGCCACATCAGCCCTGTGACGTGGGCTTTGTCCTTTTCTGTGACGACCAGCTCTGAGGCCGGTACCACTGTCCCCCACTTCGTGGGCCTGTGCCGGGGTGGGGTGGGTCAAGCCCGAGCAGTGAGGTCCTGCCTGGAACAGAGGCCTGGAGCTCTGAGCAGCAGCCGGAAGATTTGGGGGGAGGCCACCAGGCCCAGACCCACCTCCTTTGAGAGACAGGAGAGCAGGGGCCCACCCTAGGATCTTCGCCACTACCGCCCCCTTTTCATGCTGAGAGGCGGGCCTGGGCTCAGCTCCAGGCACCCTCTGGGTCCCCCTGCCCTCCCCGGCAGAGGCTGGGGTAGCCTCCCGAGCCTGTCCGCTTGAGCCAGAGTTATCACGAGCTAAGTTTTGATTTCCGCCTTGGTCTCTCTCCTCTCCCCCGGCCCCTTCCCTTCTGCAAACCTCAGCACTTCCTGCCCACCACCCAGAACCTCCCTCAGCCCATGTTTTCTGCTCCAAGAATGAGAAGGCCCACTCTTGAGGTTTGCCTGTTTGGCCTCCAAGGAGACCCGCTTTTTCTGCCTCCTCAACGCCTCCCCCCACCGCCCTGCCTTCGTTTGCCTCTTTGCTGAAACAGCCGAGCTTGTCTCAATTCTGGACTGTTGCTCCTGCTATTCCCCCTGGGGACAGATGTGTCGAAACCTTCGGAGATAAGCTGACCCGACTTGTTCTCTGTGGCCCACGTGGACAGAGCCAGGACTGGGGGTGAGAGTGGAAGAGTTATGGAGTGGACCTAACTCAGCCAAAGGAAGAACTATCTATCTGTGAAAAATGTGTCGAAAGGCAGTGTGCCTCCAGGCCCCAGGAGGGATGAGATCTTTGCCCCTGGAGGAGTGGATGGAGCAGGGTCTACAGAGGAAGGGTCCAGGTGATGGGAAGGCCTGGCTGACACCTCTGGATGGGGTGGGGGGGCCCCACGTCTGGAACCTGTGGATTTGCTTCTTCTCTAGACTGGTCCCAGGGACTTGGGTCTCAGAACTGGGAGGACAGGGTCCTCCTGGGAGGACCACAGTACTGCCCCAGTCTACCCGCATCCTGCCCCTCCCCTGACACAGAGTCCCCAACTTCCTTCTTCACAATTCCCTCCCCTCTCCCCATTTTCCCCAGAGGAAACTGAATAGCTAGAATCACATAATGCAGATAAGACGTGGGCTTTCTGATGGGCTGGGATGGAGAAGAGCTGCTTACATTGCCTTTTCCACAGGCTGTTCCCTCTGAAAGGCTCCTTGGTGGAAACTTGTACTTCAGGGATAGCCTGGGACAAAGGCCCTTCCCTATCTGGCTGAAGACTTGCCTTCCCCTGGTGCCCCCATGCCCACCCTACCTTCCAGCCTTACCAAACATCCCCTTTCTTATTATCCCTCACACTTTTCTGCTTCAAATATCCAGTCCCATTCTGCCTACTGGATGAACTCCAATACATCCTTCAAAGCCCAGCCTGCTTTCTCCCTCTCTGGTAGGCCTTCTTTGCTCCTGTGTGTTCATTTTAATTTCCCCCCTGAGATCCCCACACGCTAGATCTACAGCTCTCCTACATCGGGCACTGCCTGTGTTATCATGATGTGCCGCTGTGTCTGCTGTCAGCAAAGGACCGTGTTACTTCTTCTCTGTGTGTCTCTGGTGCCCTGAAGCTGCTGGGGCTGGAATGGTCCAGGGAGAGCAGGTGCTTAGAGAATATTTATTGATTCAGTACGTGGCTGGCTGGCTGGCCTGGCTGACCTCAGGCAGTGGACTTAGAATGCTGAGCTCCAGGAGCAGATTTCTGTCCCTGCCTCCCCAGGGGCAGTGGGCACAGCAGTCATGGAGTAGGGGAGCGTCATCATAGGAGCAGCTTGCAGTCCCACCCTGCCCTCGCCAGGCCGCAAACCTACCTGCCTTGGTTAATAGGGCCCATCCCTGAAGAGAAGGAAACACTCCAGGGCCTTTCCAGAGAAGATTTAAAAGGTGCTTAGCACCCACCTGTCCTCCAGAGAAGGAAGGATTGAGAAGCATTTGCTATGAACCAAGTTCATAGAGGTGGCGCTAGTGATAAAGGACCTGCCTGCCAGTGCAGGAGACCTATGAGACTCAGGTTCCATCCCTGGGTCGGGAAGGTCCCCTGGAGAGGGACATGGCAGTCCTCTCCAGTGTTCTTGCCTGGGAAATGCCGTGGACAGAGGAGCCTGGCGGGTTGCAGCCCATGGGGCCACAAAGAGTCGGACACGACTGAAGCTGCTGTGTGTGTGTGTGTGTGTGTCAGTTGCTCAGTCATGTCTGACTCTTTGCCCAGAGGGGCAAGGGACCCCCCCAGGACCCTGAGCTGTGTGGGAGGAGCTGGGAGCCATTCCCCTCCTCACGCAGAGGCTGGGGGTCAAAGATCTGTCCAGGACTGGCTCGCAGAGGTCCTGAGCATAGATCCTCCTGACCCCAGGCTCCCTGTCCACCCCTGGCTCCCAGGCTCTCATGCAGGGTGGGAGTCGGGGTGCCTGGACACGTGGCCAGGATGGACGCATCCATTCCTTGCATGTGATGTGGGGCTGACTGCAAGTTGGAGCAGGACCCCTCAGCCCAGAAAGTAGGGACACTTTAGGGGTTGGAGTTCCAACAGGGGAGTTGAGTGCTGAGTGGAGAGGATGCCAGCCTGGTGCTCCCTGCCCACCACCCTCCGCACACACAGCGCCCTGCCTGGGACACCTGCTCCCTCAGGAGGCCCAGAGGGTGCACGGAGCTGCCAGCCTCCACGTGTACCTGCCCGGGCCCCCTCGTGTGCAGGAGGAGGAAACTGAGGCTCTGAGAGCTGCTGGGACTCAACCTAGTTGGTGCAGGAAGAAGGGGCAGCCTGGCACTTTCCACGTGCAGACCTACGATACCTGCAGTGAAAGGGGGGCTCATCCAGGGGTGTCTGGGCTCCTGGCTTCAGCCCTCCGGGGTGCTCCCCAGCTGTGCACTCTTGACAGCCACCTCACCTCTCTGAGCCTTCTATCATGTGTCCTGGGACCAAAGTATTCCCATCTCCCCTGCCCACCACATAGTATGGCTACAGCCTGGTGTCAGCTGAGGCCTCACTCACTCCTGAATTAGACACAGGGGAAGTGAAGAGACATGCAAGATGGACAACGTGGGTTTGAGTTCCCGCTCCAGGGGCCCCCAACTGTGGGTCCCTGGGTGAGTCACCCATCTGCTGGAGCCAGCCCCGTGGCAGGGGCTCTGGGTGTCTGGTGTGATAAGTAGGAAATGTCAGGAGTGGGAAGGAGCTAGTCAGTGTGGGTCAGGGTGGCCTGGAGGGAGTGGTCTGGGGCGGGGTACCAGGGCCCCTAAACATCATTGTGTGGTGAGGCAGCTGCCTTTGCCTGGAGGCAATGGGGAGCCACAGCAAGCTTAATCAGGGTGGTGGTGACGCCCTCAGATTGCCTTGCTGGGGGGAGAGCGGAGGCCATGAGACGGGAGGGGACGGAGTTGGTAGCCAGGCCCAGGGTGATGGCTTTGAGGGAGACGCAGAAGGGGAGACACTAAGACGATGGATTTTCCAGTCTGATGGTCTCTGAATAGTGGTGCTCCGGGCTACTAGCTGTGTGATCTTGGCCAATTGCTTAACTTCTTTGAGTCTCACCTTTTTTCAGCTGTAAATCTGGAGTTGTGATGTTGTTTTTCTGGGGGGCAGGGGTGGTCCATGAAGAAATATGGGTGAGGAGAAACACCAAGGAATTGGCAGCTCTGGTTATTTTTAATGGTTGGGGCTTCACTTGTTGAGACTCCCAGGTACTGGCCTGGGAGATGAGGGGACAGAGTGACCGTCTGTCAGGATGGTTTCTTAACTGGGATATAGATTGGGCTGCATAGGACGGACTCAAAGTAACTGGCTAAACAGGTCTTCCTAGGTGGCGCTAGTGGTAAAGAACCTGCCTGCCAACGCAGGAGACACAGGAGACCTGGGCTTGGTCCTTGGGTCGGGAAGATCCCCTGGAGAAGGAAATGGCAACCCACTCCAGTATTCTTGCCTGGAAAATTCCATGGACAGGGGACCCTGGCGGGCTCCAGTCTGTGGGGTCGCCAAGAGTTGGACACGACTGAGTGAGCACAGATAACATACACAAGCAGGGTGGACGTTTATTTCTCTCCTATAGAGTCTGGATTGTAGGGCCAGCTGTGCTTCATGAAGCTGTCATGGCCCCTGCCATCCCTGGCATCTTGCCCTCATCTGCATGGTCCAGGGTAGCTCCCATCAGGTCTGCATTCCCCAGGATGAGGGAAGGAGGAGAGGGAAGGAGAGCCATGCTGTCTCTTTAAGAGCACGACCTGGAAGTGGAACATAGAGTTCACTTTGCTCACATCCCATTGGCTAGAAATTAATCACATGGCCACACTTGGCCACAAGGAACACTGGGAAATGTAGTCTTTATTCTGGGTGAGCATATGCCTGGCAAAAATCAGGGGTTCTATAGTGTAGAGGGAAAAAAGAGAGCTGGATGACTCTACCAGAGACAGGACATGTGAGGAGAGAGGTGGATTGGGGCTGTGAGAGTGGGAGATAAGTTCCTTTTAGGCTGGATCAGTCTGAGGAGAAGATGATTTACTCCTGAGGTCTCTGTGGCTGCACCATCGTGCCTCCATCCCTGTGTTGTCCTTTCCTCTTGACCTTCTTGCACACACATCCTCTTGTATCACATGACACATGTGAGTCACGTTGGAGAGCCACCCTTCAGGTGGGAATCCCTGGAGAGTGCCCCTGGGGCCCCTGGGGCTGGGCTGGGCTATCTCCCATTTACTCTGTGGTCCATTTTATGGTTGGGGCTTAACTATTGTTAAGCCCACTCTAGTGACTTTTTAATTTCATTTTAGGGGGTCATTTCCTGGGGCAGAGTCCCCAGTGCAGAGCGGACAATGACAGACTTGAGCTAAGTCCCCTTACTCCCCCTGACTGTCCCACAGAGTCGTGTGGTTGCCAGGGAACCCTGAGCGCCTCTGCTTGCCTCATCAGATCCAGGGGCTTAAAGCAGAGAAGCCTGCTGTCTGCAGCAGACAGGGCTGTCTTCGTTGCTCGGCATGGAATCCCCAGCACAACTTTCTGTTTCTCTGTCTCACCCTGGAAGGAGCTAGTCAGTGTGGGTCAGGGTGGCCTGGAGGGAGTGGTCTGAGGCTGGGTACCAGGGCCCCTAAATCTGCCTAATCTGCAGCCACCAGCTTGCACTCCTGGGAGCCATGAGGCCCTGACAGGGCTCCATACCATGGTCAATATAAACCTTAAAACACACTGCATATATTTTTTGCTTTGGCAGCTAGGAAGCTCTGTGCCAACATGGGAGTTGTAAGAATTGTACCCTTAACTGACTTTCTGCTCTCATTTCTTTATCTATATCTTTATTCTTCTTGTTACGCCTTTTCTGACTTCATAGGTGCTTGGGGAAACAGAAGGTGAGCTTCATTTGCTTATCTACAAGATGAGGAAAAGCCCGTCCGCTTGGGTTCTTCTGAGGAGCACAGGAAAGGAGGGCCCCCTGCTGAGTAGGCTGGAGGGGCTGTTCTGCTGATGTTGGGGTTTGGTAAAGTCACACTTGGCTGTGGACTCCAGGGAGCCACCTCCATTGTGAGTGCCTGCAGCTCTTAGGAATGGGGCCAGGGATGTGACCCAGAAATGCTCCTAGTCCTGGAGGCTGAGTCCTGAAATCCCCCTCCCCAGAAATGCTCCTGGTCCCGGGGGCCGAGTCCTGATATCCCCCCTGCCCTGAGAGAATCAGCTCTGTGAGGTCCAGCTCGGGGCCAAGACACGGTGTTTCTCTTGTTTCTTTCTCCTCTTCCTACTCACCCCAGATCCCGCCTCTCCCCGAGGATGCTGATGGCAGGGCTCCCCCATCCAGCGCTCCAGATAGCCTCTTCCCTTTGCCCCCCACCTCCTCCTGGATGTCCTCAGCATGCCCTCCTCCATCTGACTGGGCACCAGTGAGTGGGCAGGATCTCCCACCCTATGGGCCTCTGGAAACCGGGAAATGAGGGCAACTAAACTTTCTGGAAAGGCTAGGATGTCCTGATATGTGTAAATTTCCCATCATAGATGTCTTGCTTAACGGAGATGGGGCTGGGTGGGCACCTTCCCTCCTCTGTTTTGGGAAGATCTCGGGGTGCCCATGAACACAGGCAACCCCAAAGCTGTGGCTTCACAGAGGAGAAGATTGCTGCTCTCTGGGTGTGCAGGAAGCAGGAATCTGCAACTCTGCACGTGAGCTCTGGCCTCAGAGTTCAAGTTCACCCAAGTGGGACTGCTGGAAGCTGTGGAAGAGCTGGGTCCACGGGGGAGGCCGGGGAGACGCCCGGTGGGCAGACGTGAGTGGAGGACATCCTTGTTCAAGAGATGCCTTGGGGTGGGGAGGGGCGCCTGGCGGGCTGGGGGCGGACCGGTCAGAGACCTGAGCCCCGCTGTCCTTTCCCCCTTGGCTGCTGTGTTTTGTTCGTCTTGGGTCCCAACTCTGCAGAGTGGTGATGCGTGCTCTCAGATATAGGACACTGGCCACATGCTCTCGTTGACCATGGAGGACCCCAGCATGGGACCGCGAGCCCTGACCTGGCCAGTGTAGACCCTCCAAGGGGGTGGTCCTGGGGTGCCCCGTGCTTGGCGCCCTCCGCCTGCTTCGTGCCCCGGGCCAGGCCTCTGGTCCAGGGCCTCGCTGCTCTGGCCTGACTGCTCCCCGCCAAGGGCGCGGCACACAGGTGTGCTGTGACTGTCCAGTCAGTGCTGCCGTGGGTTAGGGTGGTCTGAGTGTAGACTTGTTACACCCGCCAGGCGCAAAGGAGCTCCTCCCAGACTCAGGTGCGAATGCTGCAGCCCCCCAGCTCTGTCCCATGCCTCCTTCCTTCCCCTGACACACGCCCCTTGGGCAGCCCAGCTACCCCATGGTTCTCGTCTCCCTCACCCCATCACTCGGAACCCTGCTGACCGGCCAAAGTGTGGCGCTCTGGGCCTGCAGGGCAGCTGCGCAGGGACGCCTTCGCCTGAATGGCCCAGGAAACGGCGCTTGTCACCTGCCTTGTCCGCCCTGTGTGCCGTGTGTGCACCTGAGTTTGTGGCACGGCTGCTTCCACCAGGTACAACCCTGACGCCGCCCACGCCCTCTCCTTCCACAGAGGACCCGACGTCTTGACCCAGATCGCATGCCCTTGCTGCTTCCAATGCGTCTGCTCTCTGTCCTCTGAGCTGGCCGGGTGGCCATCATTCCTTTCTTTTTAAAATTATTTATTTATTTATGGCTGTGCTGGGCCTTCCTTGTTGCCATTGTGGTGTGTGGGCTTCTCACTGCAGTGGCCTCTCTTGCTGCAGGTCACAGGCTCTGGGGCGCACAGGCTCGGTAGTTGTGGCACACAGGCTTCATTACTCCATGGCGTGTGGGATCTTCCTGGACCAGGGATCGAGCGTGGGCCCCCTGCACTGGCAGGCGGATTCTTCGCCGCTGAGCCACCAGGGAAGCCGGTCCTGTCTTTATTAGGACCACACAGTACTCTGGGGGTTGTTTCCCCAAAAGTATAACCTCTTTTGCAGATGGCCTGCCTGCCCGTTCTGTGATCGCCCCCCCAGCTTGCCACAAACTCCAGTGCCGTCTTTTCCTGCCCGGGTGCCTCTGCTCAGTGGTCTGTTGGGGCCCAGGGTGCAGCTGGGACGTGCCATGGGCCTGCTCCTGGTTGAGCCCTACTCAAAGCTGGCGGCATCTGCATGACCCAGGATGTGGGCAGAGCGGTGTCTGGGGTGGGGATGGGGGGGTAACTTTGGGGGTCGGAGGTTTCTGCTTCTAGAATCTGAACCATCAGGCGTGGTGCTTCCTTTTTCGTCATTGGAAGCACACGCTGCAACAGTTTGTCCTTTGCTATGGAGAGGTGGTCCAGAGCGCCCCAGGCTGCTGCCTCTAAGAAGGGGGGAGGATGAAGCAGCCCCTGGAACGTGTGTGTCTCACCAAGGCCTTCAGTGGTCTGCCTTGCTTATTTGGCCCGATCAACTCAGTGCCATTGATAAACTGATCCCTGTGATTTGCTGTGGACTGAGACACAGGCTCTCTGGTCTGTATGATGACTGAGGCCAGGGGAGCTGGCGCCGCCCGGGGGACTAGGTGTATATTGTCGTTCTTCCCATGGGGGTGTGCATTCTTTCTTTCTTAAAAAATACGTTTGTATGTGGCTGTGCCAGGGCTTAGTTGCAGCACATCGGGTCTTCAGTCTTTGTTAGGGCATGCAGAATCTTCCGCTGTAGCATGTGAACTCCTAGCTGCAGTATGTGGGGTCTCCTTCCCTGACCAGGGATCGAACCCCAGGCCCTCTGCGTTGGGAGCGAGGAGTCTTAGCCACTGGACCTCCAGGGAAGTCCTGGGTGTGTGTTATTGCTAATCCTGCTTTTCGCCCTGGTTAGGAAAGGATGCGTTTGCTTGGGTGGCTGCATACCCGGTCTGTGGGACTCTGTCTGCTCCGGCAGAGACCGCCCCCGGCCCTGGCACAGCCCTGTGACCCAGGCTGGCTTTGGTGGGGCCTTGGGGATTCGTGTCTTCCTCCGGGACCTTTAGGAATTGCCCTGAGGCATGGTGGGACAACACTCATCCTTTATCTCCTTGAAGGTGGTACTCTCTGACGCCTTCTTTCCTGGAATGTGATGCTGTTTCTGATTCGTGATGTTGGCTAAGGAGGCGTCTGTTTTGAAGCCGTCCAGTCTCTCCCATTGCTCTCACCCCAGAGAGCAGAACCAGCATGGAAAGGGCACCGACTGCTAAGTATGACGACCCCGGGTGTTCATTTGGGGCTCAGAGAATTCACTCCTCGATGGGTCTGCGGAACCCGTAGTTCCGTGTAAGATGGACTTCGGACGGGACTGCCCTTATTACCTGGTGTTTGTAGGTCCCTATCTAGCAGGCGCCTTCATGAGACATCACATTCCTGGTGTCCAAGCCAGTTCAGGCCCAGTGTCCGACAGTCTTCCAGATGTTTGGGTGTTCTGCATCCCTCTTGGATTATCAGCTGAATAAATGGACAAGGTCCCTTTTGGAGGAGCATTGGGGAAAATACTGCAACATGTACTGGCTGTTATATTGTGGGGTCCTTCCTCCTTGGGAATCAGCTGACTCTTCAGTCAATGAGTCCTGAGTCTAAAGATTGAGTCAGGAATGGGACCTGGGCTGCAGCGTGTCAGCAGCTCCTTTGGCACCTTTTATGTTTGCTTATTCCTGTTTTCCTTAGACCTTAATCTTAAAGTTGAGCTCACTAGGAGACATTTCACATTCTTCTTTTCTAAACACATGCAACGGGCTTTCCTGGTGGCTCAGTGGTAAAGAATCCATCTGCTAATGCAGGAGATGTTAAAGACTCAGGTTCGATCCCTGGGTTGGGAAGATCCCCTAGAAAAGGAAATAGCAACCCACTCCAGTATTCTTGCCTGGAGAGTCCCATGGACAGAGAAGCCTGGCAGGCTACAGTCCATGGGGTTGCAAAAGAGTTGGACATGGCTTAGTGTCTAAACCTCCCTACCCCCATCCTGGGGCCCAAGGGCGGGTCCTGACGGCATCCCCATTCAATGACTGGGTGAGCTATTGAGAGGCTGGGGAGCTGGAGGAGGGGCTACCTACCCTGTTGACGCCTTTCCTGGATTAGAAGGAATAGGGATGAGAAATCAATTAGTTAAAGAAAGACTGACTCTCTTCCCCACCTCCCCCTTAGTGAATTTGCAGGCCGACCACGTGGGCAAGATAGTGTTTGGAGAAGATCAGGGAAGTCAGCAGGCCTGCATGCCGTGGAAAAATAATGCAGAATCTGACCTTCTGTCTTAATGATTAACTGAGATAGCACCCCCCCCCCTTTCCCTTTAAAATCGTCACGGCTGAGCACAATCTTCAGAGGGGTCTCTGTACGTAAGTCTGCCATCTCCCCAGATTGCTGGCTTTTCTGAATAAAGTCCTTGCTTCTCCACCAAAGTCTGCCCTTCAGTTTATTAGCTGTTGAGTGGGGGACGAGTGGCCGAACCTTCATTTGTTTAGAAAAGGGGATCGTGACTTTTTATTGCTGGGTCTTCCCCCAGCCATCAGTCCATCTGTACTTGACTTCTTCTGTTGGCACAAACTAAGAAGTGTCCTGTCTGTCCCGTCTCCTTACGCTTGGTCAGGATGCTCTGCAGGCCTCACTCTGGGGCCGGCCTCCAGCCTGGCTGCTCATCATGTGGCTGCTCACCACAAAGTCTAGGCCCCTGAGGGAAAAGAGCCGCCCCCAGCCTTGCACGCTTGGGTCCCACTTCCCCAGGACTCTCTGCAGGCCAGGTTCATGATAGCCTGTCCTGCCTGCCGTCAGCCCTGCCTTCTTTATGGAACACGACCACCCTGATCGTTGTGGTCGTGCAGAAGCCCCTCCATCTCCGCACCCACTCTGTCCTCCAGGCCTTTCCCTAGACCTCTCTGGCCTGGCAGCCCATCCACCCCAGGTGCCCGTTTCTTGAGCCTTCGAGTCCCTTCACCACCGCCTGCCACAGCCGTCCTGCCTTTTCAGCTTCGACCAGAGTGGCGGTCACCGGTTCGGGCTCTGGGAGTCCCCCTGGGTGTCTGTACCATGCCCTGGGGTACCTGCTGGAGTTGACCCCGTGTCTCGGGACAGGCTACTGAGGGAGCCGGCCCCTCCCAGGCAGCTCTGTGTTCCCACTCTGATCAGCCAGGAGCCCCCCGAGGCACAGTCCTCCGTTATCCGCACTGTGTCCCTGACTCTCGTCGGTGGCCCGGGGGGCAGGTTGGGGTGCTAGCTGCCTCGAGGGGGACAGCGGTCTGCCTTGTCCCCGTCTGCTGGTAGCTCCTACTTGGGGCCACATCCAAGGACCCTAGCGCTGAGTCACTGGGAGTGAGAACCTGCAGGGCATGAGTCTCCATCCCGTAACTCAGGGTCCTTGGTTTTTTTTTTTTTCTGGTTCTGAGTCCTGGCATGGAAGGTCTTTGTTCCTCAACCAGGGCTCGAACCCCTGCCTCCTGCAGTGGAAGCGTGGGAGCCCTAACTCATGGACCCCGGGGAAGCCCCAGTTTTCCCAGCTTTGACATGACAGCCCCACCATGGTCGGGTTAGGTCTTCCTTGAGCTTCAGCCACTTCGACTCCTGGGCTCCGGGCTTGGTCTGCAGCATCCCTTTGACCTGCCCTCCTGGGAGGGGAGAGCCTCAGAGAGGCCCCCGGGGTTCACACGGGCTTGCTGTGGCCCGTCACTCACCTCAGCTTTTGTCGCCCACGTGACTCAAATGCGTGAACCCCGACACTGACACCCTCAACACTTCCCCACCCCATTCTCCCCAGTGACTTTGCGCCTGCACCCCTGCACCCCTGCATCTCCTGCCGCCAGCCGGGGGCCTCAGTGCTGGGCAGCAGCGGGGGGCTGGACGTGGAGGGACCCTCTTCCTTGTCTTCTGGGGCTGTGCCTGCTGCGGACTGGCTCGGGTTGGCTTCTGGAGGTAGATGCTGAGATGGGTATGGGTGCCAGACGGTTATCAGGGTTGGCGCCTGTGCAAGGGATGGGGAAGAGGTGGGTTTAGAGCGAGAGGCAGGCCCTGGGTGTGGGCTGCCTGGAGGTGGGGCTGGGGCAGGTGGGCAGGGGAGAAGCGGCCGGAGGGCGCTGACCACACTGCCCGAGGGAGGGGGCGGTCCTTTGTGGAAGGGGCGTGGGGACCGTGCGGCGCAGTGGGCCTGCCCGGCCTCTGTCACCCTGCTCCCTCTGCACGTGCCTTCCACCAAGTCCACTGGCCACCGCTTGACCACCTGGGGCACCTCGCAAGGTAGGCACTCTGCCGACCCCCCGCAGCGGGTCCGCCCTGTTGAAGCCCCTGCCACACTGAGCCACACGTGCTTGGTTGGCCTTGACCATCCTCTCCCCGAGCACAGTCATCCTGGTGGTCTTGTTGCGTGGTCTCCAGTGCGGAGCACAGAAGGGACGCTCAGTGAACAGTGCTGAATGCAGCTCTGAGCACCCGCTCTGGGCTGGCTGTGGGGCCTGTGTGATTTTATTCACCTTTCACCGAGAGCAGGTACAGGTAGCCCTGTGTGGTTGTTGTCGTTCCGTTGCTAAGGCATGTCCGACTCTTTGTGGACTGCAGCACACCAGGCTTCCCTGTCCTTCACCATCTCCTGGAGTTTACTCAAACTCATGTTCATTGAGTTGGTGATGCCATCCAACCATCCCATCCTGTCATTCCCTTCTCCTCCTGCCCTCAATCTTTCCCAGCGTCAGGATCATTTCCAGTGAGTTGGCTCTTCTCATCAGTGGCCAAAGTATTGGAGCTTGAGCTTCAGCTTCAGCGTCAGTCTTTCCAATGAATATTCAGGGTTGATTTCTTTTAGGATTGGCTGGTTTGGTCTCCTTGCAGTCCAAGGGACTCTCAAGAGTCTTCAACACCACAGTTCAAAAACATCAGTTCTTTGGTGTTCAGCCTTCTGTATGGTCCAACTCTCACGTCCATACATGACTACTGGAAAAAACATAGCTTTGACTAGTTGGCAAAGTGATGTCTCTGCTTTTTAATTTGCCATCTAGGTTTGCCATAGCTTTTCTCCAAGGAGCAAGTGTCTTTTACTTTAATGGCTGCAGTCACCATCTTCAGTGATTTTGGAGCCCAAGAAAATCCTCACATTACAGATGGGAAACCTGAGACCCAGGCCTGCCTGTCACAAGGCCACCACCCACAGCAGCCGCAGAGGCCAGGTCAGGCGCCCAGGTTCCCCTCTTTGCAAATGGCCCCTGACTCATCCCTGGGCCCAGGTGTCTGTCTTCAGGAGATGCTGCAAACCTCAGCTGCAGACTGTCTTTGAAAGATCCCCAAACCCAAACTGGATTTATCCCTGCAGTCCAAGAGCAGGAGGAGTCACCTATGGAGGGGTTTGGTCCTTCCACTGGGGACCGTGGTCTGGATGCTAGAATATCGGTACCTTTGGGATGATGCACTGGGTTTTCTGAGGGGTGGAGGATGTGGAGGAGGCCTGGTGGCCTTTCTGGGGATCTGACCTGTGTGTCCCCTGATGCCGCCCCCTGGTGGAGCTGGCTTGTGGGCTGACCTATTCTGGATCAGCCACTGCCTCCCACCTGGCCCCCACAGCTGGTGGTCTTGGGCACAAAGCGCTTCCCCTCCCCGTCAGGTGCCTCCTGTCACCCCCGTCTGGTCCCGCAGAGAGGCTAGCTGATTTGGTTCCAGAGGCTCCATGGACTTACCCTGACCCTCCACGGTTCTTGGCTCCCTCCCGATGCGACCTTGAACAAGTCTCTGCAGCTTCATCTATAAACTGGGGCCAGTAATGCCCGTTCCACTGAGAAAACCCTGAAAGAAACCTCAGGCTATTTTCCAGCCCACAGTGGTGCCAGTTACTGTAAGAGGGGAAGGGTGCAATTCTTCGCAGGCAAGGAGGTTTGCCTGGGAAGAGTGTAAGTTCTCCTTTGCCCTGAAACGGGGAGGGGTGTGGGGTGCTGAGCCAGTGCTTTAGAAGGGGTGGGTGTGGACAGACAGGAGGCAGCTATGGAGGCGGAGGCCCCACTGTGGTGCCCAGAGCCTGGGGTTAAGTATTGCCCTTTCTAGGCTGTAAAACCCATCCTCCACCCTCACTGGGCTGGGGACGTGCTCAGAGGGGCAGCGAGGTGGCTGCTGGCTGCTGCTCTGTGGGTATGGCTCACCAGTGGCCTTGCAAACCAGCTCTCTTCCGAGGCCCTCATTTTCTCTGGCTTGGGAACCTGGGGTGCAGGGAAGTGAAGTGAAGTGAAAGTTGCTCAGTCATGACCGACTCTTTGCGACCCCATGAACTATACAGTCCATGGAATTCTCCAGGCCGGAATACTGGAGTGGGTAGCCTTTCCCTTCTCCAGGGGATCTTCCCAACTCAGGGATCGAACCAGGGTCTCCTGTGTTGCAGGCGGATTCTTTACCAAGGGAAACCACAAGGGAAGCCCAAAGGAAGGGGTGCAAGGAAGTGCTGCACAAGCCTCGCCTTCCTCAGCTGGAACACGGGGATTCAAAAGGGCCTGCCTTCCAGGGCTGCTGAGGGAGATGACGCACGTGCCCGGTGCACTGCGGGTTCTCTGGGGGTCAGTGGCTGGCGTAAGCATGACTATTTTTGTCATCGCACATGTCACTTGTGCAAAAGGAAGGCCAGCCTTGATGGGGACGTGTGTACAGCCCTCCTCCTGGCCTCCACGTGGGCATGCAGACTGGGGCAGCCATGCTGTTGAGACATCCGCCGACTGACCTGGGTGCCCACCCTGTGTCACTGCCTGCAACAGCCCAGCGGGGCTCTGAGCACCCTGCTGCAAGGGGCATGGCCAGAGATGGGGTGGGGGCTGGCGCCAGGGCGTAAGATGTGCCGGGGGGAAACCCAGCCGCGGCTCAAACCAAATAGACAGCCATGCAGATGCGTCTTCCAAACCCTGAGCCGAATGGAAAAAGTAAGAGAAAGCATGTGAGCTACTAAGTAGCGCTGTTTACGTTAATTGAAATGACATGCAGACAAAACATAGAGGACCCGTCTGCCTGAGTACACGCCATCAGATGGTGTCCGGGAAACACTCGGGAGGGCTGCCCTTTGCCGGGGGGCAGGGGGAGGGCGGAGAGGGGCCTGGAGACCAAGCGGCAAGCCAAGGACCTGTGTGTGGACTCGCGACGGATCGTGTGCTGTGAGCTGACAGTGGCTTCACCTTTTGCGTGCGTGCTCAGTTGCGTCGGTCGCGTCCAACTCTTGCAGCTGAGGTTAAAGGAACAGTGAAAAAAGGAAAAACAGAAAGAAAGACAAGTCGGTCGTGTCCAACTCTTGCAGCTGAGGTTAAAAGAACAGTGAAAAAAGAGAAAAACAGAAAGAAAGACAAGTTCCCAGTTTGATGTGCTCCATGAAGGCCAGAATGAGATCCTGGCCCGTGTCTGAAGCGGGGCAGTCACTGAGGTGCCCAGAGAGCCCAGGGGTGGCCCGCAGACACTGCCCACCGCCGGGGGAGGGTGCGCTGATCTCCGCTTTTTACAGTGATAGCTCTTTCCCCCCGTGTCCTGTCTCCAAGCATGGGGGCTTTTCTTGAGACTATGACTCCCATTTTACAGAAGAGGAAGCTGAGATCTGGGGTAGATGGGGTGACCTGAGGTCACCCCATCCACGAGGACGGGCGGGGAAGGGGCTCTTGCCCATGAATGACTCAGAAACGCCGAGCTCGCCCAGGGCCCAGAGCTGGCCAGGCTGGGGCGAACCCCGGCCAGCCAGCTCCCTGCCTCCAGCTCTCGTCCGCGCCCCCTCGGGGCCACCGAGCGTTCATCTGACTCCAGGCAACCAGTACACCCAACAAAGCTCGACAACACACGCATGTTTTTCTCCACAGCTCAGCGTACGGGCACAGCGGGTATTTACAGCAGTCCTGAAACGGTGCTCCGGCGCCCAGGCCTCTGGCATCGTCGCTGAGGACAATTCGACAGCATGGAGAAGGCTTTTAGCAGTGAGCCCGTTTATCATATTAGCATTCTCAGAAGATGACAAATCCCCATTGCTTAAAGCAGCCACGTTACTGAGCCCAGTGCCTGCTCCCCAATC
Organism: Redunca redunca; assembly: GCA_006410935.1. NCBI lineage: Eukaryota > Metazoa > Chordata > Mammalia > Artiodactyla > Bovidae > Redunca > Redunca redunca. Next base: position 53,155 of record SJYQ01006009.1, on the reverse strand, counting down.
TGGATAATCCTTCTGGATGCTTCTGAACTCCCCCGATGCCCCTGCCTCTTGCCTCCAACACCAACCACCCTGCCCCCTGCCTCCAAGGCCTGTGTTTGAGCTCCAGTAGTCGGCGAGAAGACGTCCACGGTCTTCTCCACGCTGTGCAAAGCCCTGCACTGGCCCCGGCCGCAGGCTGTCACCTCATCTCCCCCAGGCCCTCCCCACCCGCAAGTCCCAGGCCAGTGGTTCCTAGCACAGGGCCGGCGAGGCTGGGGGCAGGCCCCCGCCGGCTCCCCTCCGCCCCCAGGCCTCTGCCTGGGGTATTTCCAGATGCTTCTCCTAGGCCGAAACAGCCCGATGCACCTACAGGCCTCGTTCACCTGTTCCCCCACCGGGCCAGTGTGTCACAGTCACCCCACGACATTCGCGGGCACAAGGTGACTTCCCAGGGGCCCGGGGAGGCCCTTTCTTTTTTTGAACTTGTTCCAGGGCTGCCTGCAGCTGGAGAGGAAGAAACGGGCAGGGGTTCTGCAGGGGCGGGGGACCACCTGGGCACAGCCAGGAAGAGAAGCTTTGGTGGCACCAGCATAGGATGGGGTGGTGGGTTGTGTGCTTGGAGCAGGCTCCCCAGGGCAGAGCCTGAGACAGAGTTTGGGTGCCTGGCTCTTGCAGAAGGGGCCCAGGGGCGGGAGTGCGGCTGGGGGTACAATGGGAAGGGGGGGAAGCCCCCACCTTGGGGGCGGCTGCTCGAGCCCACAGGGCTTTGGTGAGGTCTTAGGATCAAGGGCCCCCAAGTCAGTTCAGTTCAGTTGCTCAGTCGTGTCTGACTCTCTGCGACCCCATGGAATGCAGCACGCCAGGCCTCCCTGTCCATCACCATCTCCCAGAGCTTACTCAGACTCATGTCCATCGAGTCAGTGATGCCATCCAACCACCTCATCCTCTGTCGTCCCCTTCTCCTGCCCTCAGTCTTTCCCAGCATCAGGGTCTTTTCCAATGAGTCAGCTCTTCGCATCAGGTGGCCAATGATGCTTCAGCTTCAGCATCATTCCTCCCAATGAATAATCAGGGTTGATTTCCCTTAGGATGGACTGGTTGGATCTCCTTGCAGTCCAAAGGACTCTCAAGAGTCTTCTCCAACACCACAGTTGAAAAGTATCAATTCTTTGGTGCTCAGCTTTCTTTATAGCCCAACTCTCACATCCGTACATGACCACTGGAAAAACCGTAGTCTTGACTAGATGGACCTTTGTTGGCAAAGTAACATCTCTGCTTTTGAATATGCTATCTAGGTTGGTCATAACTTTTCTTCCAAGGAGTAAGTGCCTTTTAATTTCATGGCTGCAGTCACCATCTGCTGTGATTTTGGAGCCGCCCCAAAATAAAGTCTGTCACTGTTTCCCCATTTATTTGCCATGAAGTGATGGGACCGGATGCCATGATCTTAGTTTTCTGAATGTTGAGCATCAACTTTTTCTCTCTCCTGTTTCACTTCCATTAAGGATGTACTCTGCATATAGGTTAAATAAACAGGGTGACAACACACAGCCTTGAGGTACTCCTTTCTCAATTTGGGACCAGTCCATTGTTGTACGTCTGATTCTAACTGTTGCTTCTTGACCTGCAGGAGGCAGGTAAGATGGTCTGGTATTCCCATCTCTTTAAGAGTAGCCATTGCCACAATGTATCAGACAGACTCTTTGTTGCCAACAACAGGAACACAACTCAGATTGATTTAAACAAAACATGGCTGGCTTCAGGAATAGCTGGATCCAGGAGCTCAACCCATGTCAATGGGACTCAGTGTCTCTTCATCCCCATTCTTGCTTCTGTCTTGGCTCTCTGCACAGAGGGGGACAAGAAGGCCCTAAAACTCTATTTTTGTTATAGTTTATAGCCAAAGAGGAGAGACCTCCCACAGGTCCATACAGCAAATGTCCAGGAAAAATGGAAGGCTGGGCCTGGATCATGGACCTTGTCCTGTGGCTTAGGGCTCAGCCTCCTAGAGCCACACTGAGCGTAGGAAGAGGGATTCATGATCAAAGGAGGGGTAGGAATGATGGGCGAAATGAAAACCACATCCCGTACCTATAGACCAGTCAGGGCACAGGTGGCTGGGAAGAAATAGCAATAGGTTTCTCTGAGGTGTCTGCAGCGGCGAGCCCTAAACCCAGTCCAGCCTCTGTGAAGTAAGTCGTCACCATCCGCAAATCCCACCTGCAGCTGATTGGTTCTGGGGAGTCAGCTGACCAGCTCTGCTGGGGGCCTCTGGGAAACTCCATCCTCCCCCAGCATCCCTGGGGGAGAGACACTTCATCTCTCCTATTTCTTCCTTGGCCTTGTCGGGCCTGAGGGTGACACCAGAAGGGCTGCTGCCATCTGGCCACCAGCTCTGAGGGTGCGAGGGCAGGGGGAGGAGGAGGACCTGGGGCCCTGGGGCCTCCCCCACAAGGCGCCTGCACGGAGCCCTCCCTGTTGCTGGCTAATGGTCAGGGAACCCATTTGAATAAGAGTCAGCTGTGATTTAAAAAAAAAACAAAACAGTCTTAAAACTCGACAAATTAAGATTGTGGCATCCAGTTCCATCACTTCATGGCAAATAGGTGGGGGAAAAAGTGGAAAGAGTGACAGACTTTATATTCTTGGGCTCCAGAATCACTGCGGACAGTGACTGAAGCCATGAAATTAAAAGCTGCTTGCTCTTTGGAAGGAAAGCTATGAGAAACTCAGATGGCATATTCTCAAGCAGAGACATTTTGCCAACAAAGGTCTGTATAGTCAAGCTATGGTTTTTCCAGTAGTCATATACGGACATGAGGGTTGGACCAGGAGGAAGACTGAGAGCCAAAGAATTGATGCTTTCAAATTGTGGTCCCGGAGAAGACTCTTGAGTGTCCTTTGGACAGCAAGGAGATCAAACCAGTCAATCTTAAAGGAAATCAACCCTGAATATTAATTGGAAGGACTGATGCTGAAGCTCCAATACTTTGTGGTCACCTGATGCAAAGAGCTGACTTATTAGAAAAGACCCTGATGCTGGGAAAGATTGAGGGCAGGAGGAGAAGGGGGTGACAGAGGATGAGATGGTTGGATGGCATCACCGACTTAAATGGACATGAGTTTGAGCAAGCTCTGGGAGACAGTGAGGGACAGGGAGGCCTGGTGTGCTACATTCCAAGGGGTCACAAAGAGTCGGATAGGAATTACCAACTGAACAGCAACGACAGCTGTGACCGGAGGCCGAAACCACGCTAACTGATCTCAGTTGTCGTGTTTTCTGTGGCACCGAACAGAACTGAGGTGTATGTTTCACAACTTGCTGGTCGAGTTCATGAGCTTTTGACAGCTCCATCGCATACCCGGAAGCTGTAAAACTGTGCCTCCTCTGGGCATGGGGCTGTGCGTGGAGGGTTTTTGGTGCACAGATGGGGTCCCCAAATTACCCACTAGAGTTGTGTAAAAGGAACATTCCTTACAGACTCTCGTAGAATTGCACAGATGCTGAAACCCACGGTCCTGATAGAGCTGCAGCCCGCCCTTCTCCAGGACTCCGGATTATTTACGCTCAGGGAAGACCGAGAGGCTGGGTGACATGGAAAGCTTGGGTAAGCTTGGTCTTGTTAATGATTTCAGTCCTAGGGCCCAGCGCACACTGAAAGGCCACTGAAATAACTGTTGAACTGATGGTCTTCCCCACTACAGACCATGAACTGTTGGACTGAGTGGACGGATGGGTGGATGAACGGGTGGGTTTTGGATGGTTGGAGAGACAGGTGGAGCTTCCTGATCTGGGGAAGCAGATGTTCAGACTGGGCTCTCGTTCTTCCAAGGAAGCCCAGCATTTTTGCCTCTAGTCAAGGAAGGCATGGGTTTCCTAGGTAATTCAGTGGTCCCCTACACCCTGGGCTCTAGCAGCTCTCAAAAGAGGGGCCAGTGAGGATTCTGTATGCCAGCTCAGGGCCCAACAACCTCACCCAGATCCTCCCGAGGCCCTGTTCCAGAAGGCTGGGGAGGAGGGAGTGGGAGGAGGGGAGAGTGAGGGGCAGGGATGCGGCGCCTGGGCAGATATGCCCCCTGCCCATTCAGTCCTGAGCTCCTGATTCAGGGCAGACTTCTTCCAGGAGTAAATCCCAGGACAGAGAGCAGGAATCAGGGAATTGTTTCTGAGGTTCAGGATTGAGAAACGTAGGCAGACTCGGCGACATGGCAGGGGAAATGCCAGGCAGGATATCTGTGTGAGAAATTAGACTTCGTGGTGACTTTAGGAAATGGGGCTCCAGGGTCTCCAGGGTCTTAGCATCCTGCAGCCCCGGAGGGTGGCCTGTGTTCTGTGGGAATGGCTCCCCCGGGTCACAGTGCGTCGCTGAGCCTGCAGAGGTGGCCTGGCTCCCCCTCATCCTTGGAGGGGCTTGGGGCTGTGTGTGCACGAGGGTGTGTGCAAGCCTGTGTGCCTGGGGCTCTGGGTAGAATCGCCCACGTGTGCACACCTGCCCATGTGCTGTCCATGCTTGCTTGTGTGTGCATGTCTCTCCGTGCATGGCGGTGAGAAGCTGCACCTGAGAGGGGGCCAGGCCTCCGAATCCTCCTGGAACACGGCCCCCTCGCAGCCCGCTCCAGCGTGGCGGCTCCACACTCAACAGAAACACTCTTCAAGGCTCTGAAGGCACAGATCTCAGGTCCACCCACGTCTGAGTAACCAGAGTTCTCTGCATCCTGAGTGCCGCCAGGAGTGTTTCTGAGCTTCTTGGAAACAAGAAGCCATGCTGGACGCTGCCAGGAGGACTCAGTCAGTGCTCCCACCCCTCCCAGGCTACAGAGGAGGACAGTTTGGGAGAGAGGATGGGGTGCGTTTGGGGCTGGGACAGGGGTGGCCTCTGCCATCAGCTCCAGCCCTGTCGGCTCTGGGAGGACCTGGGTCCCTGCCGTCCCACCCCAATGGCACCCCTCAGTCCAGGACATCTGACTGATCCCCTGCGTATTGGGTCCTGGGGATCCTCTCTCCTTGGGGACCCTGTAAACCACCGCCCTCTTTCTCATCGCTGTCTTGGAGCCCTGGCTCTCCCTGACTCAGTTTCCCCAAACTTCCAGGCAACAGCAAGGCACCCGGGCCTCTGTACAGATGCCAGATACCCACCAGACCCCACAACTGCAGCCAGAATGAACCTTCTAGTGGGTTATAACCAAGCCCCATCTAGATACTGGGACATCTTGCTGAGAGGCCAAGGCAGGCCATCCACCACAGTAACAGCTAACAGCCTCTAGTGAGCTTGGCTATGTGAGCCGTGGGTACCAGGAACACCCACAGTCACTTGAGTAGTAAGGTGCCACTTTCAACCCTATTTTTTGGAGAAGAAATCAAATAAGAGAGAGGTTAAGTCATTTGCTCCAGTCACAGAACTGGAGCATAGATTTTTTTTTTTATGGTTTATTACAGGATATTGGGGCTTCCTAGGTGGTGCTAGTGGTAAAGAACCTGCCTGCCAATACAGGAGACATAAGTGACACAGCTTTGATCCCTGGGTCGGGAAGATCCCTTGGAGGAAGGCATGGCAACCCACTCCAGTGTTCTTGCCTGGAGAATCCCATGGACAGAGGAGCCTGGTGGGCTACAATCTATAGGGTTGCACAGAGTCGGACACGACCGAAGCGACATAACACGCCTGTATATCAGACATAATTCCCTCTGCTATAAAAGTACATCATGAGAAACGCTGGGCTGGAAGAAGCACAAGCTGGAATCAAGACTGCCGGGAGTCTTGATATATATATATATCAATAACCTCAGATATGCAGGTGACACCACCCTTATGGCAGAAAGTGAAGAGGAACTAAAAAGCTCTTGATGAAAGAGGAGAGCGAAAAAGTTGGCTTAAAGCTCAACATTCAGAAAACGATGATCATAGCATCCGGTCCCATCACTTCATGGCAAATAGATGGGGAAACAGTGGAAACAGTGTCAGATTTTGTTTTGGGGGGCTCCAAAATCACTGCAGATGGTGACTGCAGCCATGAAATTAAAAGACACTTACTCCTTGGAAGGAAAGTTATGACCAACCTAGATAGCATATTCAAAAGCAGAGACATTACTTTGCCGACTAAGGTCCATCTAGTCAAGGCTATGGTTTTTCCAGTGGTCATGTATGGATGTGAGAGTTGGACTGTGAAGAAGGCTGAGCGCCGAAGAATTGATGCTTTTGAACTGTGGTGTTGGAGAAGACTCTCGAGAGTCCCTTGGACTGCAAGGAGATCCAACCAGTCCATTCTGAAGGAGGTCAGCCCTGGGATTTCTTTGGAGGGAATAATGCTGAAGCTGAAACTACAATACTTTGGCCAACTGATGGAAAGAGTTGACTCATTGGAAAAGACTCTGATGCTGGGAGGGATTGGAGGCAGGAGGAGAAGGGGACGACCGAGGATGAGATGGCTGGATGGCATCACTGACTTGATGGACGTGAGTCTGCGTGAACTCTGGGAGTTGGTGATGGACAGGGAGGTCTGGCGTGCCGCGATTCATGGGGTCATAAAGAGTCAGACACGACTGAGCGACTGACCTGAACAGAACTGATACAGCAGGTCCTTGTTGTTTATCTGTTTTATATGTAATAATTTGTATCTGCTAATCCCAAACTCCTAAGGTCTCCCCCCCCAGCCCTTTTTACCTTGGTAACCATCCATCTGTTTCCTAGCTCTCTGAGTCCATTTCTGCTTTGTGAATAAGTTCATTTGTACTGTTTCTAGGTTGTATCAAGCTGACATCACATGCAAGTGATGTCACTGGTGTTGGTCTTTCTCTGTATGCCTGACTTCACTTTGAATGGTCATCTCTGTGTCCGTCCATGTTGCTGCAAGTGGCATCGTTTCATTCTTCTTTATGGCTGAGTAGTATTCTACTGCGGGGCTTTCCTGGTGGCTCAGTGGTGAAGAATCCACCTGCCAATGCAGGAGACAGGGGTTTCAGTCCCTGGGTTGGGAAGATCTGCCAGAGAAGGAAATGGCAGCCAACTCCAGTGTTCTTGTCTGGGAAATCCCACGGACACAGGAGACTAGCAGGCTTGCAGTCCATGGGGTCACAAAAGAGTCAGACACGACTGAAGCAACTGAACGACGACGCATTCCACTGTATCCACACCACGTCTGCTTTACTCATTCATCTGTTGAGAGACGTCTACGTTGCTCTCATGTCCTGGCTACTGTAAATAGCGCTGCTATGAAAATTGGTGTGCCATGTACCTTTGTGAATTAGAGCTTTCTCTGGATATTCGCCCAGGAGTGGGATTGCCAGGTCATTTGGTAATTCTGTGTTTAGTTTTTTTCAAGGACCCTCTGTACTGTTCTCCCCAGTGGGTGCACCAATTTACCTTCTCACCAACAGTGTAGGAGGGTTCCTTTCCCTCCACACCTACTCCAGCCTTTGTCATTTGTAGACTTGGTATGATGGCCCTTCTGACTGGTGTGAGGGGTAGTTTCGATTTGCAGGTGGAGCATAGATTTGAATTTATATCTGAACAACTCAGCTATGCCCCCTACCATCTCCTGCCCCCGAGTGTGTCCCGACTCACAAACTGCAGCCCTATTTCTTGTCCGCCTTTCCCTTCCACATCTGAAGAGGTGCGCCCTGACCATCCCATGGGGTGAAGCCACCTACGCTGTCCCTCCCGGGTTCCAGGTGAAGACTGCTCTGACTGAGGAGTCTGTGCCCTGTCTAAGGGAAACTGACTCCGCCAGAGGCTGACACCCAGCGCCGGGCCAGGCACAGGCGCCTGGGAGAAACTGGGCAGGATCAGGCTGGCCCTGAGCAGCCTCCAAGGAAGGCGAGAGTGGACAGACAGAGAAGTGTCCCGAAGCCAGGAGCTGGGCCCGGGGTGGGGTTTGTGCCCACCTTCCCGCCCTTGGGCTGTGCTCCCCAGTCGCTTCCTTAGACTCTCCCCTTCTGGCTGTATGAGACAGGGTCTAGGAGCCCCCCAAACTCCTAGGCTTATCTGGGTACTTGTCTCCACGGTCGTAAAGAACCCACCTCCCAGTGCAGGAGGTGCAAGAGGCTCAGGTTCCATTCCTGGGTCAGGAAGATCCCCTGAAAGAGGAAATGGCAATCCACTCCAGTATTCTTGCCTGGGAAATCACCATGGACAGAGGAGCCTGCCGGGCTCCCGTCCACGGGGTCGTGAAGAGTTGGACAAAACTGAGTGACTGAGCGCAGCGCAGCAGCACCTGTCTCCATGAAGACGGCTCGTTATGGCCGTGGAAACAAAGCTCGTATGTAAAGAAAAGCCCTGTTTTGAAAAAAAAAAAAAATTTATATCAGAGCATACTTGATAACAATGTTGTGTTAATTCCAGGTGTACAGCAAAGTGCTTCAATTATACATACACTTGTATCTACCCTTTTTCAAATTCTTAAGAAAAGGCCCCTTACTCTCCATCAGTGAGGGGAGAGAACCCTCCCCCCCACCCCGTGATGGCTCCTTCCCGAGTTCTGGGAATGTCACCTCCACTCTCATGAAGCTGGCTATGTGCTGGCCCTTCGGATGGACGCAGCCCCTGGGTGACTTCTCTGCCCCCCTCCTGCCCTGCAGCTTTAGAAAAATCCCACCTATGGATGGTTTGCTGAGTGCTGCTGCCTGGGAAGGGCTTCAGGCATGCAGAGCCGGGAGCGGGGGTCTGGGAACCAGGGCAGCCTCCTGGCAGGTGGGCGACCCTGCTTCTTGGCTCACGGATGAGGGGCTCGAGTGCATTTCTCTCGGAGCCTCTTTCTACTCAGGCATCTAGACTATTTATAACTCAAGGAATTATTTGCTGATACCAGCTGGCTGCTTTTCTTTCTCAAGTGGCCTGTGTAATATCTAAAAGAATGAAAGGCAATTTAAAAAAAAAAAGAGAGACTCCTTCTGTAAATGATTTATTTTCTAGAGGTGTCATGGCAGTTGCAAACACTTCTGAAATCCGGAAGCTTTTAGACCCGGGCCATATTGTTCAAATTGGGTCTCACTGAGGCAAGACGGGACTTATTTGGAGTGGAGGGAGGGATTGTCTGTGAGCAGTAACCCTGAAGGCACAAAATAGCAATACCCCCTTCAGACGCTGTGTCTAGGCACTGTCAAGCTTCATCAAGTCCATCACAAGAACCCTCTGATGTAGGTGCTACTTTTACTATTTTTTAGCAAAGAAATTTTTTTTTTACAAATAAGATATACATACATATATTTTAAACTTTATTTTATATTGGGCTATAGCCAATTAACAATATTGTGATAGTTGCAGATGGACAGCAAAGGGACTCAGCCATGCATATCCATGTATCCATTCTCCCCTAGGAGAAGGCAGGGAGAGAAGGGGGCGACAGAGGAAGAGACGGTTGGATAGCATCACCGACTCGATGGACATGAGTTTGAGCAAGCTCCAGGAGTTGGTGATGGGCAGGGAAGCCTGGCGTGCAAAGAGTCAGACACGACTGAGCGACTGAAGTGAGCTGACCTGATTCTCTGCTAAACTCCCCTCCCATCCAGGCTGCCACATAACACTGAGCAGAGTTCCCTGTGCTACACAGTCAGTCCTTGTTGGTTATTCATTTTAAATACCGCAGTGTGTGTTCATGTCCATCCCAAATCCCCTGAATATCCCTTCCCTCCATCCTTCCCCCTGGCTAACCAGAAGTTTGTTCTTTAAGTCTGTGAGCCTCTTTCGGCTTTGTGAGTAAGTTAGTTGATATCGTTTCTTTTTAGATTCCATGTATAAGGGATGCCATCTTCACAAATAGAAAAATGCTTCTCATGAATCGGGGAACTGCGGTCCAGGGAGGAACCAGTGCTTGCTTGGCCACACTGTTCGTAAGTGCCGGGACAACCTGCAGGTGAAAGGGGGAGAAGGGGAGAGGGCTGGCCCCGGGCGGTCCACAGCCCTGAGTTCAATTCCGCCTCTGCTGCTTCCTGGCGGGCTGAGCCCCCGCACTTCACGGCTGGAAGCCCTGCTGCAGGAGACCGGCTCCCCAGGACTCTGTGCTGTTTGCTGATGGGGGGCAGCTGCAAGGTTGTCTGCGGGCCGAGACCCCGGGTCCGGGTCTGTGGCTCTCCTCCCAAGCCCCTGGGGCTGCCCTGTCTCCTAAACCAGGACATCCAGCTCTCTAGGAGCTGCCCTGGAGACGCGCCTCCGCAACAGGCTTGAAACCAAGAGCACGTGTTTCCAGCTGAGAGGCTCCCTGGGGCCCCTGGAGCAGCCACTCTGGCCGGGAAAGGGGACGTCAGCACCCTGGCTCCAGGATGTGTGCCCACCTGTTGCACAGATGTAAACACTGAGTCTAGGGGAGAAAGGAGCTCGTCAGACTGATGTTAGTGGTGGCAAAAGCTTGCGTGACCAACCCAGGATTCTATTTATTCATTTACTATTCTAGCTGTTTCTTTATTTTAATAATTTTATTTTATGTCTTTATTTATTGGCATGTGGGATCTTAGTTCCCTGACCAGGGATAGAACCTGTGCCTGTTGCATAGGAAGCGTGGAATGTTGACCACTGGACTTCCAAAGAAGTCCCTCTTCTAGATTAGAAATATCACCTAGATATATTTATCTAAGGATATCACCACCAACCACCATTCATTGAGTCTTGGCCCTCTGACAGGCACCTTCTATCCAAACCCAGGCAGTGAGGCAGGCATACAACCCCATTTCACTGAGGAGGAAAACCGAGGTCTGGGGAAATGATAACTACCTGCGCCTTGAGATTTTCATCCCGAGCTTATGCAGATGTGCTGGGGCCTTCCGAAAGCGGAGGCCCTTGTTTCCTCTTGTCCCCACACCTGGCTTATCCCTGAGGCCCACACAGGGCCCCACTGGAGTCCTGAGCCCCGGGCGGCTTTCTTTCCTCCGAGGAGATCGGGAGACTTCCCTTACCGGTGGCAGAGGTGGCAGCAGCTCAGTGGCGCTCCCCCCAGGTTTGGAGAGGTGGGTTGAAACTCCCCCTTACCCACAGCTGTGCGTGGTATCACCCTAGCGCAGGTGCCTGGGGGTCACGGTGCAGAGCGGTCTGGACCAGTGTCAAGGGTGCGGTGGATCCATGCTATCTGGGGGCCCCGAGGGGTTGTGTGCATTCACCCCCCTTTTCCTTTGACTCCTCCAAGGTTGGGTGCTGGAAGCTTGTAGAAATGAAGCATTGGGAAGTGTGGTCTGTATTTGGACAGGAAGTGCTGGCTCTGAGGTGGGGGCTAGAGTAGCCCAGCCCACGGTCACTTGGATGTGATGGGGTGATGTTCAGGTACATTAGACAGGGTAGTAAAGGCAGGGAAGCCCACCCCTGGGAGCCTGACAGCTTGGGGTGGTATCCCGACTCTGCCTCTTGCTAGCTGGGCAATGGAGCCTCAGTCTTCCCACCTGCAAAATGGGAGTGTCGCTGTTAAGATGCTTTTAGGGAGTCTGTGCAAAGCGATACCTAGAGGTGCTCAGCCGTTACGTGCTGGCTCCTGTGTGCCTGCTCCAGCCAGGCCCTGGATCCAGAGGGTCCCCCGGGATGGCCTCTCGAGAGACCAATGTCACCCCATCTCAGGCCCCCTAGATGCTGAGGACTTATTTCTCTTTCACCTGTTTTAAGAAGTGAAATGCAGTTGGGGCGGGGGGCGGCGGGGGAGAGGGGCGTGCTCTGCTTTTCATGTTCAGTTATGAAAAGTAAAGAGAAAAAAATAACCACGACGATGGCTGGTTTCAACACATAGCAACCTTTGTTTTTGATTTTTAAACACGAAATCAACATTAATTACAGCCAGATCCCCTTTGCCCTCCTTCAGAACCCAACCCGCCACCTTTCCCCGGAGGGGATGCCCTTTTAAAGGCCACTCGTCTCTCCTGAGCGGGCGCGTGCGGCCTCACTATGTCTCCGTGTGCGTGTCCCCAGGTTTATCTTAGATCATTGCGTGCATTTCACATACACGGTGTGGTTTTGTGCACACCCTCCGGCACTCGCTTTTTCCAGTCCACATCGGTTTTAGGGGAGGAGGGGCTGTGTTGAGTCTTCCTGGCTCGGCGCCAGCTTTCTCTAGTTACAGCGCGGGCTTCTCCTGTTTTGGAGACAGGCTCCGAGGCCGCACAGGCTCAGTAGTTGCTGTGCGTAGGCGTAGTCGCCCCATGAAATGTGGAATTCTTTCTGATCCACGTCCCCTGCATTGTCAGGTGGACTCTCCACCACTGGGCCACCAGGGAAGTTCCACACCATTTTTTAAAACTGAGATACAATTCACATAACATGAAATCAGCCATTTTAAAGTGCATACTTGAGTGACTTCGTCGCACTCGCAGAGCTGGGCGGTCATCACCTTTGTCTCCCAACACGCCAGTGAGCCAGTCTCAGGTTCTCTGGGCAGTTTCAGTGTTGACAGCCTAGGCGGGAAGGGGTGTGGCTTGGATGTTTGGTCCTGTCTCCCGGGTTCCTAGTGAAGATGCCTATTTCCCTAGTGCTGCTTATGGCAAAGCGCCAGTTAAGGGCCCTAAACTATGCAGTTTTGTCCTCGCGTAGTTCTGGAGGTGGGAGTCTGGCTGTGGTCTCACTGGTCTGAGATGAAGGTGTCGGTAGGGCTGTGCCCCTCCCAAAGGCTCTGTGGGAGACTCTGTCTTCGGTTTTGCGTTTTCCAGCTTCTAGAGATGTCTGCACTCCTTGGCTCAGGGCCCCTTCCTTCCTCTTCAAAGTCAGCCGTCTGGCATCTTCCAGTCTCTCTCTCCTCTGACCCTCTTGTGGGGACCTTGTGATGACTTTGGCTCCAGTGAGAAAATTTCCAGGATCATCTCCCCAACCTCCAGGTCCTTCACTTCATCACATGTGCAGAGTTTGCCTTAAGGGGACCAATCCACGGGGCCTAGGGCTTAGGATGTGGGCACCCCTGGGAGCATTATTCTGCCCATCGTGGAGGTGAGTGGTGGGCAGAATAATGTGGTCTCTGCCCCATTATTGTAAGTGGCCTGCCACACGTGGTCGCTGCCGTTTTCCTTCTGACTCGGGCAGTTTCCAGGCGCCTCTCTCTGTCCGGCTCTCTACTGCATCCAGAAGTCCCTTGTCTGTGCTTTCTTGGCTGTATGGGCCACAAATAGGTTCAGTGCCTGCTTTGTCCTTTTTTTTTTTAATAAACAGCCAGGGTGCCAGCAGGAAACAACGGGCACCCCCAAATCGGAGAACTGTTCCCTGGGGTGCAGAGAAACTGCCAGGGAACAGAGGGGTGCCCCAGGCTGTCAGCACCAGGAGCCATTGCCGCCCTGAGGCTTCAAGAGGCAAAGAGAGGCCGAGCTGGGTGGACAAAGCCCTCCCAAGACAACCGTGCTGTCTCCCGGCCTCAGCCTCTGCAGGGAGTTCACTGCGGCTGTGATGGAGGTCTGGAGGGGGAGGCATGAACACCAAGACAAGGGTCAGCTTTGTTCACGGCATCTTTGGTTACAGAGAGTATTTTTTAATTTTTCCATAAAGCAACATTTCCTTTATGCTTTCTTTATCTTTTTTTAAAATAGGAGAATCTTCTCTATCCTTAGAGCATAAAGATATTCTTAAAAAAAACAAAAAGGCAGGTGGCTGAGTGGTAAGGAGTCCACTTGCCAGTGCATGGGACACAGCTTCGATCCCTGGGTTGGCAAAATCCCCTGGAGGAGGAAATGGCAACCCACTCCAGTATTCTTGTCTGAATAATCCCTTGGACAGAGCCTACAGTTCATGGGGTGGCAAAAGAGCCGGACGCGACTTAGGGACTAAACGACAACAATAATACATTATATGCATATTTTAAAATTGCGGTAAAGTGTACATAACATAAAATTGACCATTTTTAACCATTTTCCTGTGTGTAATTCAGTGACATTAAACACAGTCCCAGTGATGAGCAACCATCCCCAACGTCTGTCCCTAGAACGCTTTTCATCTTGCACAACTGAAATGTTGTACCTGTTAAAATGCAGTTTCCATTGATCCCTCCGTTCAGCCCCGGGCACCCACCATTCTACTTCCTGTCTCTATGAATTTGATTCCTCTAGGGGCATCATATGAGTGAAATAAAACATCTGTCCTTTTGTAACTGGCTTTATTTCACTCAGAATAATGACCTCCAGTTTCATCCAGGCTGTGGCCTGTGTCCACAGGAAGGAAGGAAGAATGTCCTTCCTTCTTGAAGTGAAGTGAAAGTCACTTTGTCATGTCTGATTCTTTGTGACACGATGGACTGTCCATGGAATTCTCTAGGCCAGAATACTGGAGTGGTTAGCTGTGCCCTTCTCCAGGGGATCTTCCTGACCCAGGAATTGAACCCAGGTCTCCTGCATTGCAGGCAGATTCTTTACCAGCTGAGCCACAAGGGAAGCCCAAGAACACTGGAGTGGGTAGCCTATCCCTTCGCCATGGGATCTTCCCCACCCGGGAATTGAACCGGGATCTCCCACATTGCAGGCGGATTCTTTACCAACTGAGCTATCAGAGAAGCCCTTCCTTCTGAAGGCTGAGTAATATTCCATGTCAGTAGAGGCCGCATTTTGTTTATCTGTTCCTCCATCCATGCACGTGCGTGTTAAGTCGCTTCAGGCATGTCTGAGTCTTTGCGACCCCATGGACTGCAACCTTCCAGGCTCCAACGTCTATGGGCTTCTCCAGGCAAGAATACTGGAATGGCTTGCCATGCCCCCCTCCAGGGTGTCTTCTCGACTCAGGGACTGAACTTGCATCTCTCATGTCTAACCTGCGTGGGCATCTTCTCGACTCAGGGATTGAACCACATCTCTTGTCTAACCTGCGTGGGCAGGCGGGTTCTTTGCCGCTTGCACCGTCTGGGAATCCCATCCATGGACACTTGGGTTGTTTCTGCCTTTTGGCTGCTGTGAATAATGCTGGTTTAAACACGAGTGTACAAGTATCTCTTAAGAGTCTGCTTTCTGTTCTTTTGAGTGTGTACCCAGCAGTGTAATTGCTGGGTCAAATGGTAATTTTGCATTTAATTTTTTGAGGCTGTCCCATAGTGGCTGCAACCATTTTACATTCTCACCGGCAGAGCACAAGGATTCCAATTTCTGCACACCCTCACCAACACTTGTTACTTTTCTTCTTTTTTAAAAATAGTAGCCATGCTAATGGGGGTGAGGAGGCATTTCATTATGGCAGAGACCTGTTCTTCCCAGAGTTGTAACTCTTTGCTTTCCGTGCTGAGCTTTAGCCCACGGGCAACTTTTTTGTGTGTAGGTGCAGAAGAGGGACAGGCTCCCCAGGTGGCTCAGCTATAAAGAACTCGCCTGCTGATGTAGGAGACACGGGAGATGTGGGTTCGATCCCCGGGTGGGGAAGATCCCCCGGAGGAGGCCATGGCAAGCCACTCCAGTGTTCTTGCCTGGAGAATCCCATGGACGATCCTGAGGACCCACTGACTGCAGACGCCCCTGCAGTGTATGCCATGGCCCCGCAGGACACCAGCCTCTCTCTGGGTTCTGGGGTCTGTTGGTCTCTCCTGGGGTGTCATCTTACTTTTTTTGTGATCACATTGTAAGCTGCTCTGTTCCATCCCCGTGGTTGTGCCAGGATGCTTTTCCAAAGACAGCCATCCCAAGCCCTGGGCCTGGATGGAGGCTTATCCCCCAGCCCCTCTGCCCACCATGTGACATTTCCTTGTCCCTCCCCAGGGCCTCAGGGTAAAGCATCAGCGCCACAAAGGGCCTTCCAGCCTCGGTTTCATCCCTGCCTGAGCCTTCCTGGCTTCGTGGACTTTGCTGCCTTTGCCCAAACCTGCTAGATTGTCCTTGCTGCCAAGGCTCTGCACATGTCATTTTTTTCCATCCCCGAGCTACCACCTGAGCTCCCAGTCCTTCATGATATACCTCCTCCAGGCAGCCTTCCTTGATGTCCCACCTTGGGCTTCCCGCCTCCCAGGCTTTCAGCGCTGGTTGTTGGTTTCTGTTTCTCCTACTTACCTGACTGCTTTGTGAGGGTGGAGCTAGGCCTTCCCTGTGGCCCGTACAGGCCTCGTACGGGGGGGCTCACTGAGGGTCTGGAGAACGGAGGTACGTGGTCACCCTTGCACACACTCTCACACGCCTGCCCTGCATTTCTGGCTGAGCGAGGGGCTGAGTGGTTTCCTGGCCTTTGCACGGGTTCCTCCCCTGCCCTGACACCCCCCCCCC
>SJYQ01006009.1:0-37052 GCA_006410935.1 Redunca redunca | reverse complement strand
CGCCCGCCCAATCTGGCTCTGCCTCAGCCTGAGGCCTCCCTGAGCCAGCAGGGTCCTAGCACAGCGTGATGGCGAGTGTCCCCCTGCCATCTTCACAGCGCCCGGCCTGAGATGAGCAAACAGCCTGTAGGGCTGGTTCCCCGAGAGGTGGCCAAGTGCAGGGGGATCAAAAGTGTGTGTCCCCAGGACGTTACCTAACCTCGCCCAGCTCCACTCTCCTGGAGAACCGGGCACAACTATAACTCGGTCCACTGTGCTATACCCCGAACAGCCAACCCCCCTCCCGGGACCCACGGCTTGTGTGTCTGTGTGGGAATGTGGCTTGTGTGTGTCTGAGTGTGCCAGTGAGAGGAGCGTGTGCAGGTCTGGGCCAGGGTGCAGTGAGGAGGCTGGCCAGGAGGGTCTCAGAGCCCTTTACTCTGGCCGTTGGAATCCCCTTCCTGGGCGCAGGTCCTAGGCAGGATCCCTTTGTTCAAAGGGCCCCACGCTGGAATCAATGCTCTCTGGTCATCGTTTTGAAGTTCTTTTTATTTTTTTAAAATTGAAGTGTAGATGACTTACAATGTTGTGTTAGTTTTGGGTATATAGCAAAGTGATTCAGTGACTCGTATACATAAACGAGTATATATATATATATGTATTTCAGACTCTTTCCCATTATGGTATATTACAAGATATTGAATGGAGTTGCCTGATTTTTACAGTAGGTCCTTACTGTTTACCTATTCTGTACATGGTAGTGTGTATCTGTTAATCCCAAACTCTTAATGTATCCCTCCTCCTTCCCCTTTGGTAACCATAAGTTTGTTTTCTATGTCATTTCTGTTTTGTAAATAAGTGATACCCACAATGAAGTATCACCTCACACCAGTCAGATGGCCATCATCAAAATGTTTACAAGTAATAAATGCTGGAGAAGGTGTGGAGAAAAGGGAACCCTCCAACAGTATTGGTGGGGATGTAAATTGGTACAGCCACTGTGGAGAACAGTTTGGTGATTCCTCAAAAAACTAAAAATAGAACTATCATACAATCTAGCAATTCCACTCCTGGGCACATATCTGGGAAAATATCATAATTCAAAAAGACGTATGCACCCCAGTGTTCATTGCAGCACTATTTACAACGGCCAAAACATGGAAGCAACCCAAATATCCATTGAAAAAGTGGATGAAGAAGGTGTGATATGTATACAGACATATACACATATATACACAATGGAATATTACTCAGCCTTTAAAAAGAATGAAATCATGTCATTTACAGCAACCTGGATGGACCTAGAGATGATCATACGAACTGAAGTAAGTCAGACAAAGACAAATATCATATGACATCACTTACAAATGAAATCTAGGAAAAGATACACGCTGAAATTCTTAGTCATTTTTGTCTTTGCATTGCATCTTTTTCTTAATATGTATCTATTTGATTGAAGTATGGGCGACTTACAGTGTTTCAGTGTGCAGGAGGGTGATTCAGTTATACGGATACACATAGATTATTCTTGAAATTATTTTCCATTATAGGTTATTTAAGATATTGACTGTCAGTGAAACTGGAAGGGACTGGGGAGCATGCGTGAGCAGAGGGAACGGTGATAGTGCCGCCCCGCTCCTTGCTGCCAAGTGCCCACCGGGCATTGGTGATGCAGGGGGAAGGGTCGCAGGGGTCTGCAGTACCCGGGGGCGGAGTCGCACTCAGAGCAAGGAGGATGCGGGTACGTGTGTTTGGAGACTGTCCACTTGCCCTGAAAACAATGGCCTGAAGGGGAGTGGGCGGTCAGGCGCCCACAGCTCCATTCCCCGCCACCCTGCCTTCCTCAGCAGCAGCCTGTCCTTCAGACATGGGGCACGAAGCGCAGTGCAAACAGTGCGGTCAGCTTTGTGCAGTATTTCCACACTGAGCGGGCGAGGATGAAACACAGGTGCAGGTCTGAACTGCGAAATATGAACTGTGTAATTTTAGTGACTGTGTGCTGTGGGTTAAATGCTCTTATGAAAGTGAAAGAGGCCTTCCTAGGTGGCTCAGGTGGTAAAGAATCTGCCCGCAAAGCAAGAGATCCAGGTTCAATCCCCGGGTTAGGAAGACCCCTTGGCAGAGGGAACGGCAACTCGCTCCAGGATTCTTGCCTAGGAAATCCTACGAACAGAGAAGCCTGGTGGGCTACAGTCCATGGGATCCCAAAGAGTCGGAGATGACTCAGCTACCAACACACATTTGAAAGTGAAAGAGGGCTTCCCTGGTGGCTCAGATGGTAAAGAATCTGCCTACAAAGAAGGAGACCCGGGTTTGATCCCTGAATTGGGACGATCCCCTGGAGAAGGGTATTTCAGTGCTTATGTGTTACGAATTAAATGCGTGCTGGGTCACTTCAGTTGTGTTTGACTCTTTTGTGACCTTATGGACCGTAGCCCGCCAGGCTCCTCTGTCCGTGGGATTCTCCAGGCAAGAATACTGCAGTGGTTTGCCATGCCCTCCTCCAGGGGATCTTCCCAACCGAGGGATCAAACCTGTGTCTCTTATGTCTCCTGCCTTGGTAGGCCGGTTCTTTACCACCTGTGAAACCCCAAGTGCTCTGATACTTGCATTTAAAACTGGAAAAATGAACGGTAAACATGCTTAAAATTTGAAAAGGTCAACTTTATCAGTCAACTTGACAGGGCTGTGGGGTGTCCAGTCATTTGGCCAAACATGATTCCAGAGTCTGTGGGGTGTCTCTGGATGAGGGTAACAATGGAATCTGAATGGACTAAGAAAAGCAGATTGCTCTCCCAGTGTGGGCGAGCCTTGTCGTTCAGTTGGGGGCTTGACCAGGACGTAAGGGATGGAGGGAGGGAGGCTCTACTCACTCTGTCCTGGGGCTGGAACGTCCCTCTTCTGCCTTCAGGATACTCACACTCACACCAGGACGTACTCCATCAGCTCTCCTGGGTCTTGAGCCTTCAGATTTGGACTAGAACTTAACACATGACTGGCTCGCTTGGTCTCTGGCTTGCCTGCGGTAAATTGTGGACTTCTCAGCCTCCATGATCACATACGCCAGTTCCTCACAGTTAAATCTCTTTCCCTCTCTCCCCTTGGCTTTCTTTCTCTGGAGAACCCGGATAACACACAATTCAAAATGCTAATTTTTCTTTACTGATAATGACATTGAGTAACAAATAAACACCACAAGCTGAGGTGCCAGCAGAAGAAAGGAAACAGCCTGTTATTTTGTACCTTAGCTCCGGGAGACAGTGAAGGACAGGAAAGCAGAGAGTCGGACACAACTGCGCGTCGGAACAACAGCTGGCACGAAGCTTCCTGCACTTTGAACAAAGGGTTCTGCATTTTCCTTTTGCTCCAGACCCCGCAGATGACCCAGCTGGCGCAACTGCTGGTCCCTTCTTCCTTGGCTGCAGGTCGCCAGGTACGTGGGGAATCTGGGAGCCTCTGTCTGGTCACGGAGGCCCAGCTGGCTGTGGAAGGTAGAACTCCAGGTCTCAGAGACCGTGGTCTCGCCAACAGCCCTGTGAGCTCCGAGCCTGCCCCTGACTGGCCCGGAGAGACCGCATCGTCGTCAGCATCATTACCACCACCTCCCTCCCCCAGGACTGTCAAGTTAATTTTTTAAAGTGTTTTTTAAAGAAATATTATTGCTATTACTATTTTTAAAGATTCATTCACTTATTTTACTTTGGGCTGCACTGGGTCTTTCTGGCGCACGCAGGCTTTCTCTGGCTGTGGTGAGCGAGGGCTGCCCTTCATTGTGGTGGGGGGTGCTTCTCACTGCAGGGGGTTCTCTTGCTGTGGAACAAGGGCCCTAGGGTGCTCGGGCTTCAGTAGTTGCGGCCCACAGGCTTCAGTCCTTGTGGCACGTGGGCTTAGGAGCTCCACGGCGTGTGGGATCTTCCCACACCAGGGGTTGAACCCGCGTCCTCTGTAGTGGCAGGCGGACTAACGGGGGAGTCCTAAAAACGATGATTTGGCTGCATCGTGCCACATACGGGATCTTAGAACCCACGCCCTCTGCATCGCGGCCATGAAGTTTTAACCAGCAGACCACGGAGGAAGTCCCAGGACCATCAAATTTAGAAAAACAAACAACCCAGGATGTCCAGTTAAATTTGAACTTCAGATAAACGATGAATAATATTTTTTAGTATAAGTATATCCATGCATTATTTGGTACATACTTTTACTAAAACATTATTTGTTGTTTACCTGAAATTGAAATTAACTGGTGCCCTTTATTCAGCAACCCCATTCCCTTTCTCCCTTTCAAATGTTTGTTTTCTCAGCACCACCCCACACCAAACCCTCCCAGGGTCCCCACCTCCCACCCCTGGGTCTGGTCCAGGACTCCCCGTCTCCACCCAGAACCCCTCTCTGCCCTGACCTCTGGGTTTCTCCTCACTACAGCCACTGTTTTTGCTGTTTTAAACCCTATTTTTCTGTCATAAGAGCAATGCATGTTCACTACAGAAAAATCACAGGCTCCAGACAAGCAACAAGCAGAAAGTAAGAAAACACTCATAATCTCGCCCACACAGAGACAGCTACTGTGAATTCCTCGGGGGAGATTTTTCCAGAGCTGCATGCGTGTGTTTCTCTGCAGATATTAAAAAACAGAGCCCAATTCGGACCCACTGTCCTACAAGAGCTTCGTGTTCCTGTCGCTGCAGAGGGAAGAAATGGTCTGCATGGGGTCGGGCAAGGTCCTGGATCATTTTGCCACCGAGAGAGGGACTCTGTGTAGCCTGACGTTAGACCCCAGGGTCAGGGAGGCCGGTGGTGAAAGCTGCTTTCTAGAACATAGCCCTGTCTCTCACATCTAGGGCCACTGTCACCAAGCACCGAAGACTGAAGGCTTTGAATGGCAGGAATCTCTGCTCCGGACAGTTCTGAAGGCTGTCAGTCTGAGACGAAGGTTCTCAGCTGAGCTGGTTTCTCCTGAGGCCTCTCTTCTCAGCTTCATGATGGATATCTTCTTTCTCCATCCTCACGTGGTCGTCCCTCTGGGCGTGTCTGTGTCCCGACCTCCTCTTCTCATAAGGACACCGGTCAGATCGGAAGAGGGCCCACCCCAACGACCCCATACTAGAGTCAGTGTGAGTCGCTCAGTCACGTCTGACTCTTCGCAGCCCCGTGGACTGTAGCCCGCCAGGCTCCTCTGTCCATGGGATTCTCCAGGCAAGAGTACTGGAGTGGGTTGCCATTTTCTTCTCCAGGGGGGATCTCCCCGACCCAGGGATCGAACCCCGGTCTCCTATGCTGCCCGTGGATTCTTTACTGTTTGAGCCACCACGGAAGCCCATACTCACTTATACCCTCTTTAAGAATCCTGTCTTCAGTTAAGGTCACCTTCTGAGGGACTAGGGCCAGGACGTGAGCACATGGCCTTTGGCGGTCAACACAATTCAGCCCATAACACCCCGGGCCAACTTGCCTCAACCATGCCAAGTCTCAGTGTCTTCATCACTGCAATGGGGCTAGTGACTGCAGCTCCTGAGCCTGTGCCCTAGAGCCTGGGAGCCGTAACTTCTGAAGTCTGAGTACCCTAGAGCACGTGCTCCGCAACAAGAGAACCCACCGCGGTAGCCCTGCAACTGGCGAGTAGCCCTGTTCTCTGCAACCGGAGAAAAGCCACAGGGCAACAAAGACCCAGCATCACCAAATACATAAATATGCTTTTTTAGAGAGGGAGATGAGGATGACCAGTTCAAATAGTTCTGATGAAGCCCTTAGCCAGTGCCTGGCCCCTGACCAAACACAGACTCCACTTCTCCCTGCGGCACGTGTGGGTAGTCCCACCTCCGGGAAGGTCACTTCTCTGCAGATGGATGCCTGGGTAATATAAACAGGAAGCCATGGACCTGTTGGTACTTACCTAGCCCTTTGCCCAACAGTTTATTTCTGTCCGGTAAATACCAAGAGGTATTGTGTCCTGAACACAATTTGCACTTTTTAGGCCTCCGTGGCTCTGCACTGGCAGTACCCTCCACCAAGGATGTCCTTCCTTGTCTTCCTGGAGGAGGCATTTGTGTCTTCAAGGGAGTAAATAAGACCCTCTAGAATTCTTATCATGCCCCACCTCCCCTGCTTAGGGCTAAACTATGCGCTAAGCTGACATGGGCCTTGAAAATACTGATGATGAGGAGGCTGGAGACGGTTAGATGAATGTCTCCTTCCCCTCCTCCCCACTCCTCTGAGCATTCCTTGAAGGCAGAGATGAGTTCCTTCTGGGGGCAGGAGGGGGGGCATTCAGACATCCGGACGGTGCCTGGCACCAGTGACTCTGCAGGCAGAGACCTGCTCAGACTAGACGGATGGCCAGGCCGAGGATGCCAGCATAGGAAATGGCATGGAAACTGTGGGGGCGGGTGGGGTGATCACCGAACACGCCGCGGCGTGATCGCGATGACAGTGCCGTGGAGACTAGAGCTGAGGACGTGCTCGGGTAGGGCCGTCAGCAGGTGGAGCAGAGCCTGGAAGGAGGCATACGAAACAGTCCCCAGGGGCGGTCCAGAGGAGGAGGGCCTGGGGCGCTCGGGGGTGGCTGGCAAACCTTTCCAAACATTATGGATCCCTCAGGAGAGCCACACTTGACACCAGCCACACTGCACGTGCGTGTCTGTACACACGTGCACACACATGCACACGCACAAAGGTTTCAGGAAGCCACAGTTAACTTAGATGACATGAACGTTGGTATTTACATTGCATGTCTTCCATTTCAGTTCTTCAGGATGCCCGACTTGATCTGGTAAGTTGATTTCATGAGCTGCCGCTGGAATCTGAAATGCGGTTTGAGACCGCTTGCTCTAAAGCAAGCCTGACACTTTGTGCTCTGTGTTCCCCTGTATTTAAATTTTAATATTGAAAATGCATTTATGTCTTATCTTCATAGTTTTCAGTTCAAAATAAGGAAGAGAGAGCACTGGGAAAAAGCAAAACAATAAAATCAAATAGGTTTTCAGGAAGGCAGTTTAGCAAAATGTGGCAAAACAGACAGACATGCGTGTGTCTAGCAATTTCACTTTAAGAAATGTGCTCATGGGGCAGAGGGGTGTAGAGACCTGAGCACCTCATGAAGAATGTTTATAAAATGAAACAACACCCCTGACACCTGGGGCACCCATGGAGCCATCCTTGGCCTGAGGTCACCCAATACGCATTTACTGAAGTGGAAAGGGGCAGGGATCACGGAGAGAGAGGTGCCAGGGAGTCAAAAGTTAATGCCAGCCTATAAAAGGATAATCCTTCGCTGGCTTTACAAGGGTGGGTGAAATGGGAGAGGCAAGTTAGAAAGTGCACACACCGAGAGGTTACCTGGGGTTGACTCTCTTGGGACTTCTCTGTTTTTGGCAATGAGCGTGTGTTCTTTTTGTAAGAAGGGGAGATTTTAAAGGAAATGGGAGAAAAGAAAGGAACAAGAAAAGAAGGGAAAGGGAAGAACGAGAAAGAAACGGAAAGATGAGGGGGAGGAAGGGAGACCGGGAGGCCAGAGAAGAGAAAGGAAGAAGGGGTGGATGCTGGGGCGCCCAGGAGAGGTGAGCGCGCCAGGTCGCGCGGGCCGAGGCAGGAGTCGTAGGTCCCAGCACCGCGCGCTCGGGGTTTTGGTGCCAGAAGCCGGAGGAGGCTCGGAGGTGAGCGCGCCGCGCCTCCAACTAGATCCCCAGGTGGAGGACTGCGACCGGCAGCGACCCCGGCCCCCAGGGGGGGCCCTTGCGGCGGCTCCGCGCCGTCCGGGGTCTCCCTGCGCTGCGCTTCCTCCCGGCCGTGCGCGCCGGAGTTCACCCCGCAACCCCGCCGCTGGCTCAGTATTCATCTTGGGAGTTTCGGGGTGAGCCGAAGAGCGCGGGAGGAGGGGGATGGGAGGAGATGCAGAAACACCATCTGTGCCAATTTTTTCTTTTTTCTTAAAAGTAGCTTTTTCAATGTAAATACTTTTAAAGCAAAAAAAAAAAAACAAAACAAAAAAAACCCAGCTCAAGGTGTCAGTTTCACAAAGTTTCACGGAGGAGCGGCGTGGGGGCTGGGCGCGGGACCGGAGGCGGCGTAGGTGGAGCTGGGGCTCCGTCCTGCTTCCAGCCTGCTGCTTGGACCCTCGGTCCCGCAGACCACCCCGCCCCCCGCCCCCAGCCCCGACCTTCCCCGGCTCCCCCTTCACGTGCGCGCGCACTTACACCCAGGCGCTCACAGAAACCGCCCCCCCAACCCACGCCTCCCCATCCCGGGCTCGGGACTGTCCTGGGTCCCCGGGATGGGGAAGTGCGGCGGCTCGGCTCCCCGGATTCCCGGTCCCCGGGCTCCCGCCTCAGCTCTCCTTTCTCTGTTTCTCCCGCCCCCCACCCACTGTTCTGCTCAAGGCGTCACCAGCACAGGGAGGTGGAGACCAGCTAACCTCGCGCTCCCGGCATCGTCCTCACCTAGCGAGCAACACGCGAGCGGGGGGTGCGTGGGTGGGTGGGGGCAGGGACTGCGAGGGGGCGCCTGGCCCGGAATGCGGGGGGCGGGGGGGCTCTGTGCCAAACGCCAAGGCCCCCGCCTCTCCCAGCCCCGGTGCCGGCCACCGCCATCCCCCTCTCGTCTCTCTCGGCTCGGCCACCTCGCTCTCCTCCGCTTCCCAGCCCTGAGCGCCTTGGGGGGGTGGTGATGAGGGTTGGCTCGAACTTGGGGAAGCGGAGGAGGGGGTGTTCTGGGCGGGGGGGCGCCCTCCAGCCACCCCCGCCCCGCGGTTGGAGCTGCAGCCGGAGTGATGGCGCTGCAGGCCGCCTCTCCTTCCCCGGTCGCCCCGCCCTCCCCCACCTTGGGCTTTTTCATGGCGCCTCCCGGGGGGACACCCCCCCACCAGCAGACCGGCGGGGATCGGAGGGGTGGGGGAGACGATTTTGCGGGTTTGAGGAGCGCGCGAGGGAGCAAGGAGGTGCTGGAAGTGGCTTAGGGAGGAGCCAGGTGTGCTGAAGTGTCCGTGGTGGGCGGGAGACCAGCCCAACCTGGTCCAAAGCCCCCGGGCCCTGGCTCGCCCCATACCCGCCGCCTCCACACCGACGGTCGCCGGGAGAAGTTAGAAGGGCGGCTGCAGGGTCAGCTGCCACAGCTAGCGTGCGTGCGCGCGCGCGCGGCAGCAAGTGCGGGCCTCGCCGCCTCTCCCGCCTCCCTGGGGACCCCGCCGGGCTCCACATCTCCGCTCTCCTCACCACCTCGGGTCCCCCACCCCGGGCCTGTGCTCATCCCGGGTATCGGCACAGACCCCCTTTCCTTCTTCGTTCCCCTCCCTCAGCCCCGCTGGCAGAGGCTCTTTCTCTCCACCCTTCCCCCTAGGGTCACTATGGGGACGCGAGGGGGAGATTTGTGTTTAATTCTTGCCGCTATTCAGAGGGAAGAAAAAAATGAAGGGACCAAAGGCAACCCGAAAGCAATTTACTTCAAGCCTTTATTATTGTAGTGTAAAAGAAGTTTAAATACAGGGAACGTTTCCAGCAAAACACTCACTAAATAGCCTTCACATCAGCCCCCCCCCCACTTCCGGCCCCGCAGTCGGCAGCTCTGTCTGGGAGACCCCTCTTTCGGGGTTCCCAGGCTCTCCCTTCATCTTTCTTCTCCGGACACCACTCGAAACCCGGGTCGCAGGAGCCCCGGCCCCTTCCCTCTGCCCGGGGCGCCGTGAACCCCGCCTCCTAAGCGGTCTGTCTTTGTCCCTAAGCAGTCCCTCAACCTCCCTCTCCCACCCCGTTGATGTGGTTTCCTCGTGGAAATCCAGAGCACTTTCCCCTCTTGTCTTAGGTGCTGCTGCGAGCCTCCTGCAAATCAGAACCAGCTCGTGGTCGAGACCAGTTAGAGACAGCTCGTCATCAGCATTGGGGCTCGTGAGCACCCAAACTAAGAGGGGGAAATAACCCTGCCCACCCTTCCCCACCCCAAGCATCCTCCCCCAAGGCAACAAGAAGACATAGACACAAAAAGCAGCAGGATATCCCTTCCCGCGCGCGCGCGTGCGCGCGCGCGACAGGTGTGGGTGCCAGGCAACTAAGGCGAGCGGCTCGCGCTGCTGGAACCCAGCTGCGCCCAGGGCGCGCGGGCGCAGCCTAAGTCTCTTTGCGCCGGGCCAGCGCGCCTGCTTAAAGGCACGCTGGCTCTTCTCTTCTGCGGAGGGCGTGTGAGAGCCGTGGCAGGGGGCCTCTGGGAGCACAAGTCCAGGGGCACACAGGCAAGGGCGGTGCTGCTTCCACCCTCAGAAGGGGATTTAGAACAAGCCAAGCAAGTACAGGCGAGGGACAGGAGAAAGCAGTCTGGGGAGGTGGAAGGGAGCCTTCAGGTGGCTTGGCTGAGAGGGCAGACTCAGACGGCGGTGCATGGCTCAGCTCAGCTGTGTCACTGGGCCCAGGCCAAGCCTATCTGGGAGTTGTTTGCACGTGGGCTTCGAAGGCTCGAAGGCATGGCCCGCCAAGTTCAGTCACGTGTCCATCGCTTGTTTACACTCGACGGGGCTGCGGGCCGTGCAGCTGCTCATCATAGCGCTCCAGCCAGGTGCGCAGCTCGGAGACCTGGTAGCCGTCGGGGCCGCGGCCGCCCTGGTACATAATGGTGCCACTCTGGATGATGTAGAGGCGCTCGAAGTAGGCGCCGTAAGCCGAGCTGCTGGAGTTGGTCATCGTGTCGAGCACGAGAGCGCATTCCGGAGCCCCTTGCTGCAGTACGCGCGCGGCGCTGACCCGGTCCTCCAGGCTTCGGTGCTGCGGGATGCTGTAGGGAGAATCTGTGGTGACCCAGCCGTCGGAAGGGTGCGCTTCCTCGATGTAGATGATGAGGAAGTCGACGTCGCGCTGATACTTGGTGACCAGGCGCTGGAAGGCGCTCATGCGCGCCATGAACGGTGGTCAGGTGCAGCTGCCGAAGTTGAGCACCAGCGGGCGGTTTCCTCGGGCGTAGTCGAGGATGTGCTGGTTCTGGAAGCCGTCGGGCAGGACCACTTCAGAGTTGGGCGCCGGCCCGCCTTCATGCGCCTGCTTGAAGAAATCCAACTTCTGGCCGTGCCAGACGGCCCTCAGCGACGCCAAAGTGCACAGGCGGTTGTCGTCGGACACGCAGACAGGCGGGTCGTCGGGGGGCACCTCTTCGCCGTCGCTGTTGAGCTCCACTTCGATTTCCGGCCGACCCCGGCGTCGACGGCCCAGGAAGTGCTTGCGGATGCACAGGAAGTCTAGCAGCCAGAGCATGAGGGCCGTGCCCAGGAAGCGCGGGAAGAGCGCGAGGCACGAGGCCGTCTGGGCGCAGAGCCGCAGGGAGTGAAGCAGCAGGGAGCGCAGCATGGTGGCGGCGCCCCCCAGAGCCCCCCTGCCTTCCCCCACCACCCACCGCGGGGCGGCCTGGCGAGGCATCTGGACTTCGGCTTTGCGGAGAGCTCAATTTATAGCCGAGGCATCAATTGGCGAGAGACTCCACCTCCGGCCGGGGCCCGCCCCCTTGCAACTTGAGCCCGAAGGGATCACCCCGCGGCGCGGCCGGGGCCTTAGAAATCACCGGCTGAAGGCGAGCACCAGCGGCTGGAAGGCGGGGCGGCCTGGCCCCGGGGCCGGAGGGGCGGGGCTGGGCCCCGAAGCCCGCTCGCCCGGACGGGCGATCAGGACCTCGGCGGCGGCGCGGGTCAGACAACTGGACCAGGGACCCGGGAGTCCGCGGCGGAGGTCCTCCGGCTAGCGCAGGCACCAAGCTGGCCCCGATCCCAGCGTCCCGGCCCCGGCCCGCGCGCGCCCCTCGCCGCGCACCTGAGCGGAGATCCCCGGCGGACAGCCGCGCCGCGCCGGAGCTCCGGTTCGCTTCCCGCGCGCCGCCGCCAACGCCGCCCCCGCCGCTGCTGCTCGTGCGGGGCCGCTGCCCAGGTGCCGCCGGAGCCTGGGTCGGCGGCCGCCGCTTCGCTGGCTCCGGCTCCCGCCCCGCCGGGGACGCCGGCCCGCAAGGAGGCAACTTTGGGCCCCCGCCGCTTGCCGCGTTCGCCCGCGGGCGCCGCTCGCCTCCCGGAGCCCGCCCGCCTCCCGCGCGCGCTCACACTCGCGTCTCGCACACGGCCGCCCCCCGCACCGCCCCGCCACGCACACCGCGCTCGGCGCCCCCCGCCGTCGCCCGAGGCCGCCGCGCGCCGCGCGGGCCGCGCCCGCCCCGTCCCATAGCGCCCCGGCTCTGCGCCGCAGCTCTCGGGTCAGCGGCCTCCGGGTCCCGGCGGGGAGGTGCGGAGGGCAGGGTTAGCGGGCGGGTTGGCGACCGGCGTCAGAAACGCGGAGGCCCGGGGAAGGCAGCGCCGTCCTTGCGCCCCAGCAGAGCTGGGAGCGCTCTGGGCGCTGGGCGCGGCGGGCGCGGGGCGGCGGGCGCGGGGCGGCGGCGGCCCCGGGCGGCTCTCCCACTAGGGGTAGCTGTTGCCTGAACGCCGGAGCGCTCCCCTCTCGCCGCTCGCCTCGGCCGGCGCAGCCCCGGCCGCTGGGCGCACCCGTCCCGTGCGTCCCCGGACGTCGCTCTCTGCCCCGGGAACGTCGGGACTGGAGCGCCCGCGCTGAGCCACCTTCACCGACCCAGAGCGCTGCGGCTCGTCTCACCGCGGAGGCGCTGGGACGCGCGCGGGGAAGTGCGTACTCTCAACGGGGAGTGTGTGTGGAGGCTTTTAGGGGTGCGGGGTAACTCCCCAACTCCATGGGGCCCTGGTCGGCTCTGCCGCCGCGTCCGAGATCTTCTGATGACTCGCTGCGCGCGGCGCGGGGCCGGCGACTTGGGGCGGCGGGGCGCGGAGTACCTTGACCTGGGGGCGTCTCCGAAGCTGGGAGCCAGGTCGCCTCGCCTCGGGCCTCCTTGACCCCCGAGGCGAGGCCTGAACCGGGTCGAGAGCGATCTTGATGCCGGGGGAGTCCAGCCCGCCTGGGACGCTCTCGCGGTCGCGGGGACTCGTCTGGGGCGGTGGTGGCTGAGCTCGAGTCCGGCGCCGCCACCGCCGGCGTCCCGTGCGCTCGCTACCCGCCCGGGGACCGGCCGCCTAACTTCTTCCCGGGACGGACACAGCGCTCGCATCCCGGGCAGAGGTGGAAGCTCGCTGATCCGGATCCGGCGAGGGCACCGCTCTCGGCGGCGGCGGCGGCGGCGGCGAGGGAACAAGTCTTGGGGCGTCAATCTAGGGCACCGAGCCCCAACCCAGGACCCGGCGGGCCCCAGCGGGCGCGGAGAGAGATGCGCGTCTCGGGCAGAGGGCCTCTCCTCCGGTTTTCGCGACCCTGGCGGGACCCTCTCTCCTGCAAACTCTCACCTAGGACCGCGGCTCCGGCAGGTCAAGACCCCGAGTGGAAGGCAGGCCAGGGGCCTGAAGGTAGACCCTTTTCTCTTTCTCCAGCCAGGCGATGCCACTGCGGCCTGGGGCGGCGGCGTTGGGTGCTGCTGAGCCCGGGAACTTCCCACCCAGAGGAAAGGCCGCTTCATGCCGGTCCCCGCTGTTCTCCGCGCTCCCGGCACTGCCCATCAGCACCGTGGGTTGGGGTCTTTAGGTGAGTTAGGGGATTCTTCCTGATCCCAAAACCTGGACTGGGGGCGTCCCCCTTGCCTGCTCCCCCACCCCCTGCAGAGCATCTCTGAGCTGGCGAATCGGTGGTTCCTTGACTTATTTTTGGCTGGGCCGGGGAGTCGGGGTCGTGGCAGGGGGAGAAGAGAAGAGAAACTTTCTACTTGGCTAGTCTCTGAAGGACGTTTTGGGGCCCTGAGTTTGCCCCCTCCTGGGCAGGGGTCATGGGAGTCCCAACTTTTGTTGGACAGACTCTCCAGCCCTGATTCCTTAATTTCTGGGAGGTGGCAGTCTCAGACCTCTGCCCTGTCCCCACCGCAGGTACACAGCAACCGGGCTGGGGCCATGGGGCTGTCCTCCCTACCCCCTTCCCACATTTAGTCTCAGAAAATCAAAAAGCCAACGCGGCCGCCCCAGGCCGCAGGGACATCGCCTGGCTGGGAGGGCCTTTGGCGCCGCCTGGGATGAGGTGGTGGTGGCAGGGGTGTGGGGAAGGAGTGGCCTGGAGCACAGGTAAGCCTGGTCCCTCCGGAGCCTCGGCGGGCAGCCCAGGGAGACCACCGGCCCATAGGCCCTCCGGCCCCAGGGAGGCTCGGGTGAGCGCGGATCTGGTCCTGTTCTTCGGGCCCCCGGCTCCACCCTGCTTTTCGGGATTCTGGGACGTCGGACCATCTGGCTCCCACGGCCCCTTGTGCAGGTGAGGACAGTCCGAGCTCCAAGTGGGCTTTGGGACGCAGGCCCGGTGCGGACACTCTCGCTCCTCTGCCTCTGCCTGGCCCTCCCTCCCGCTCTTCCGCCTCCTAAACCCTTTTCCCTCCCAGGCAGCCCCTGCCCCCTTCCCCGCCTCCCCAGGCCGCTTCCTCCCAGCTGCCCACGTCTTGTCCTGACTTGCCCTCACCTGAGGCCAAGTCTTACCTGGGACCTGGAAGATCCGGGCCTCGGGCCCTGGGGGACCAGAGTTGGAGCCTGGGCTGTGCCCACGCCAGTGGTCTGGCCGGCCGACCGCCTCCATCCTGCCTGCCCTGCGGCAGCTCCAGCAGGGGGCGGGCCGAGGAAAGAAAGAGAAGGACAAGTTGGCCTGGGTCTCCTGGGTGTCCAGGAGCAACTTGGATGGGGGGAGGGGGTTGGGCAGGTGGCTGGGGCCCTCCGGGTAGAGCAGGGAGGACGTCGCCGCTCCCCAGAAAACTAGCTCCCCAAACAGTCCTCTCCGGCCCCTCCCCCACACTGTCCTGTGTGGGTGGTGGGGGAGGGGCCTCCTGGCCTGTGTCTCCCTCCAGGTAATGCAGCTGCCAGATAGATGGATACTGAGACTCCCCGTGGGACGCTCAGCGCCCCCCTGCAGGAGGGCCCCCCTGGGGCTTCAGCGGGGAGCAGGGCAGCTAGCACACCTGGCCAAGCATGTCGAAGAGCAACAGGTGTGTCCTGGCCGTGAGCTTGCCCAGAGGCCTCAGCACTCCATCTCCCCAGCCCCCTCCCCAGGCCTCCTGGGGCCCTGGAGGAATCCCAGCTGTCCTGCCTCTGAGCCTCCGTGCATGCTGTTCCCTCTGCCTCCTCCCTCCCCTGGGACCTGCAGGCCTTCTCCTTGGCCTGCAGCTCCCCCTGGGTCTGGCCTACCCCACCCCCACCGTCTCCCTCCTTGTGGCTGAGGGCCTGGCACCTCTCACCACTGTTCTTGTGTCAGCTGCTGCCCAGACCCTGCCTCTCCCAGGCCGGCCCAGCTAGGATCCTCCGCAGCGACGATCCTGCCTCCCGCACCCCCAAGAAATCCAATAAAGCTTTGTGAAACCACCTTCCCGAGTGCAGTGTGGACTCATTGGAAATGTCTAACTTCCAAACATTTCATCCTGCCCTTCTGCATGCTGGCAGGCAGCCCTAAGCGAGGTAGGGCGTGTCCGCGGCCGGGCAGAGTGAGGTCTTCAAGGACCTGGGACTGGGGGGCACACAGTCCCTGGGAGGTCCCCTTGGGGCAAAGTGTCTGGTGAACCCCTCCCCCACCGCATCCCCCTGGCCACTGACCTTCCTGGGAGTCCTCTCCTGGGGACTGAGAGCCCCCTCGGGGGTCAGGGGGGAGGGCTGAGCTTGCCCTTTGCTTTTGCTGCAAGGACCGTTCTTCTTTCTGACTCGATCTCTTCCAACTCCGGCTCGGTTCGGCTCAATAGGGTGGATGCGCCACTGGTGGGTGGTGGCTGCAGGCTCCGGGCTTAGGGGTCTTAGAGGTGTCCTTGGCCAAGCAGGTCTGTGTCCATCTTCACAGGACATGCTCTGGCCGGGCACCCTCCCGGGAGCTGCCGGCAGGGCTCTGGGGTGGTTGGCCGCCTGGGAGCCCGGCCAGGAGAGCTTGTTGGGGCCTCGGGGCCTGCATGGAGCTGGTGTTGGCAGCGTTCCTGAGCCGGGGGAGGTCTGAGGCTCCAGGCCAAAGAGAGGGGAAGGCCTGGAGGTGAGGCCCTGGCTACCTAGTGGGTGACCTGGGCGTGTCCCACCCTCCCTCCGGCCTCATCAGACATTGCATGGGGATTGGGTGGCTGCTTTCCATGCCTTCCCTGTGCTACACCTCCACGATCCCAGAAGATTGAAGGAGAGCCTATAGGTCCTTCCTGGATGCGGCTCTGGGGCTGTCGAGACCCCCTGCTCAATGGAACCTGCTGCCGGCCCATCTTTCGCCTGCCCCTGTCTGGCCCCAGCTCTGGGGCCTTGTATGTGGGCCCAGTCCTACCTCTCAGACCCAGCCTGGCTCTGACTTGCTCCTGCCCTGAGCGCAGACACAACTAAGCATTCTGCAAGCCTCCTGGTGCCAGACTGGGCCCCTGCAGAGGGCGGGTGACTCCTTTCCCGAGGCCTATATGGGTGCGGCCTGCCTGAGGCTGGAGGGACTTCGGATGCTCGGTCATTCGTATGAAAGGCAGACTCTGAGCCCTCCAGCGGGCTGGAGAGCCGTCTTTGGGTCAGTCTGTCCTGTCCATCTCTTACTGTCTCTGGAAGAAGGTAGGGTACAATCAGCCAGCGGGCTGGCGCCCTAAATTGCTTTGCTTCTACGACTCTCTTTCCTCGACCGAGAGGTGTGCCTGATGCCGTGACCGCGTTGTATTTGCCCTGTTCTTTATGCCGGGCAGTGCCCACTCTACACAAGGGCACGTGTGGGTGTATCTATTTATACCCAGCCTTGTTTTGAAGTGCTCTTCAAGCCTCTTGCAGGAAGCCGTGGAATAGCAGGGGGTGCCACAGAGGAGAAAAAAAAGTGGAACTGTGAGGAAGGACCTATTCCCCACTGGGGACCCAAGGCCACCCCAGCAGCCTCCACGTGGGCCACAGACCCATTGTGCCTCCAATATCCTGGTAATTAGACCTGGTGGCCGTGATTCCCAATGTCCAGAAGACAAAATGACTGTCCAGCTGCCCGAGATGGGTAGCTGTGGGTGTGCTTGCACTGGACACATGCCGGCAAGACCAACTCTGAGGCCAGTCAGCATCTGTCTCTGAACTTGGGGTCGCCACGGTGCAGATACCCAGGGCTGTTTCAGAGTAAATGCCACTATGCTCATGGCTGCCCAGCGTGTAGGAGCTCAGCAGGGAGGACCCTCGCCTGGCGTTGCTGAGGCTGAGAGATGGCCGATAAAGCAGTGAGGGTCTCAGCTCTGCTGTCTGGCGAGGGTGCCTTCCTGAATTGCATTGACCCCTTACCCCCACCCCCAAACCCTTGTCCACCCTAGGCTTCCAGTGGGCTCACAGTGAATCAGGCTCAGTGTCCACCCTTCAGGAGCCCCCGAGCCTGGCCAGGCTCCTGGAAAGAGTAGGTGTGCTCCAGGGAAAGGCCCCTAGTCTTCAGTGAGATCTTTTGGAGCTGGTGGGAGACAGGAAGGCTCAGGGAAAGGAGGGTCTATGCAACTCTGTGTGTCCCAGCAGCCTCCGGGGGTGTCACTCTACTATGGTCAAGCTGTGTGATCTTGGGCAAGTCACTTGAATTCTCCGTGCCTCCATCTTGTCATCTGTGAAATGGGCAGATCATTCAACCCTGCCACGTAAGGAGGTTGTTATTGTTGTTCAGTCACTCAGTTGTGCCCAACTCTTTGCAACTCCATGGACTGCAGCACACCAGAATTTCCTGTTCTTCACTATCTCTCGGAGTTTGCTCAAACTCATGTCCATTGAGTCAGTGATGCCACCAACCATCTCATCCTCTGTCATCCCCTTCTTCTCCTGCCCTCAGTCTTTGCCAGCATCAGGGTCTTTTCCAATGAGTCAGTTCTTCACATCAGATGGCCAAAATATTGGCGCTTCAGCTTCAGCACCAGATCTTCCAATGGATATTCAGTGTTTATTTCCTTTAGGATTGACTGGTTTGATCTTGTTGTCCAAGGGACTCTCATGAGTCTTCTCCAACACCACAATTCAAAAGCATCAATTCTTCGGCACTCTGCCTTCTTTATGGTCCAACTCTCACATCTGTACATGACTACTGGAAAAACTATAGCTTTGACTATATGCAACTTTTATTACCCCCATTTTATAGATGAGAAAACTGAGGCTCAGAGAAATGATTTGCCTAAAGACACAGAACTAGTGTCTGATTCCAGAACTCACCCTCACTAGTTAATGAGAGATGCTCAGTGGTTAATGGGGTGACACTGGGGGCAGAATGGTGTGTGGGGAGGCTGGGAGAAGGGCTTGGGGGTAACCTGGCTTCTCAGAGGGATGGGAACTCTGGGGAAGGGGAGTCTGCCTCGTTCTTTGGGAACACGGCGAGTTGGAGGTGTCTGCAGGTCTCAAGAGAAGATTCCTGCACTAGGCCGGGATGGGGGGCGGCAGAAGTGTGGGCCTCGGCATTGTGGGCATAATAAAGCTTTGCTTTTGGAATTTCACACTGTTGGGGAAAGATAGTTGCTGACAAGCCATGGTCTCGAAGCCAGCTAACCCTGCATTGAGAGGGGTGGGTGCTGGGATGCTGGCCCCTGGCCAGTGAAAACACTTCTCTGAGGACGGTGTCTCCAGGGCCCTCGGGTGGTGGCAGGTGTGGATGCCCATAGCCAAGGCTGTCCCCGTGAGGACCAAGCCTTTCCATCCAACGGGTCGCTTGACCTTTGGGATCTCTGGGATCTCACACACTTGATTCAAATCCTGTTTCCACTTCCTGTAGGCTGTGTGGCACTGGGCACATTCCTGACCCTCTCTGAGCTCATTTGTGAATGAAGGTGCCGGTACCCTCTGCTTGGGGGTTGTTGGAGAGCCCGCGAGGCGTGAATGAGGCGTGCCTGGCACACGGGGGCCGGACAAGCAGCGGCTGTTCGAATGCGGCTGCTTTTCTTTTCCTTGGCTGGCATCTGACGGATCTGATGGAGGGGGTTGGCGGCAGCTCAGCTCGGAGGGGGTGAAGTCCACGGGCACCGTGGGGTCACAGGTCTGTGTGGGGTGGTGGTGGCGATGGCCGTGCAGCTGGAGTGGACCGAGAGGGTCCTGCCTTGCTCCTGCTGACTGCCCACCCAGGAAGCCCGCTCTGCCGCCTCCTTCTCCAGCTGCAGAAGCTAGTTTCCTCCTCTGGGGCTTGGCACAGCCGCCCTTTCTCCTCATACCCCCTAAATACAGAGAGCTCTGTTCCCCCACGTCTCCCTCGCTGACCAGGGACTCCCTGCAGGAGCACGGGGACTGACTCAGCGGTCTGCCCGGCCAGCGCATGGGGGGGTGGGGCCCCAGAGAGCTTCTGGACTTGAGCCCACTCCCGGGGTGACCTCGAATAAATCCCTGGGCCTCTCTGAGCCTTGGTGACTTGAGGGGGGTCCGCCAGCGCATCTCAGAGCAGATGGCGCTCCTCGTGAGTTAGGCTCTGTCAGCCCCTCTCTGCCACCCGGCGCCTGGTAACAAATAAGCACACGGCAGCGAGCAGGGTTCCTCGCCCGCTGAGGGCAGCTCAGGGCGCCTTGCTGATCTTGTCGGGCTCCCTGGCGTGCCCGGGTGTCCACCAGTGTCAGCTGACCCAGGGATGCTCCGGTGTCAGAGCAGACTCAGCTGTCTGGGATGCTCTGCTCCATGGACCCCTCCTGCTCTGGTGGGCACACCTGGCGGGGTCCCACGGGGATGGCAGAGACACAAAAAGGAAGCGGTCTTGACGCGTGGCTCGTTTTTAGATCCTGCTTGTTCTGTGTCTGCTCCCATCCCATCAGCTCAGAGAGGGCACCCACGTCGGGGGCGGGCCTGCCGAGCTCCTGCGGAAGCTCGGGGCACCAGGAGTATGACGGACTCTCTCCTACCAGGACAGAGCCTCGGACTGCAGCTGGTTGAACCCTCAGCCCGGCCCTCCTGGCACCTGGCCCAAGGTTTAGCCAGACCCAAGCGGGACCAGACCCAGCCTAACTCTGAAGTGTGATGTCGAGGGAAGATGCATTTCTGTAGGGTCTCAGGTCCACCCCCTGCCCCTCCCCTGTGGCAGCTGCATGAGGCTGCATGAGGCTGGTCAGCACCCTTCTCGGCGGACCCACGTCCTGTGGTCTGAATGGCCTCAGGGGCTCACTGATGAACTTGGCGAGTCCCTGGGGGTATCCCTGATTCTTGCTTGGACACTGACCTTGTTGCATGACCTGGGGTCCATCCCTGCTCCTGTGGGCCTCCTGTTCTTACCTGTACGATGGGGATGAGCTCTGTGTTTTGTAAAGGAACTTCCACCTAGGGCTGGGGGCAGGGGGTCTCAAGCAGAGAGACAGTAGTGGTGAGAGTGCCATCGAGAGACAGGGATGGAGAGAGAGACAGGGAGCCTGGGAGGCAGGCCTAGCCTCTGCCTCTGATATTTGCCTCTGTGACTCTGACAACCGCACCATTTGCATGTCAGCTGGCCTGCTGGGCAGGGAAGGGGGGCAAGGTATGGCCCCTGCTTCAGAGGGACCCCCAACCCCATCCCCACACTCCCGTCTGCCCAAGGACCTGCCCAGCAGGCCAGCTGATAGGCAAATGGTGGGAATGTCAGCATCACGGAAGGGGGTCATCAATACACATCCTTGTACCCATCACCCCCACCAAGGGGTATGCAGAAGCTTCTGGAAAGAGGCAAGGCAGAAGGGAGGGTGGAGGTGAGGCTGGGGTCCCTCAGAATTAGGGGCCATACCTTGCCTCCCTTCCCTGCCTGGGGGTGGTTCCTGGTAGGGCAGGGGGCTGTATCTAGGACAGGAGCCTGTTACCGTGAAGCAGTTCAATATGCTGAGGGTACAGTCGCCCAGGAGGACTGTGCAAAGGCTGTTCTACTTCCGAGGAGCAGAGTACCCACTGCCTCGGCTGCTCCATCTGTAGACAGGACAGGGACGCGCGGATGCTGGGGAACTTTCGTCAAGTCCCTGCTGTGCGCCAGGCCTGAAGCGAAGTGTGTCTTCACGTGTTAGTCCTGGGGTGGGAAGCTCTGTGCTCAGCCGTGGTGAGGACGTGGCAGGGAGGGGGCAGTCCTGCCAAGGCTGTGCAGGGTGGCGCGCCCACCCGTTCGTCCGTTCATTCATTCATTCAGCACCTGCAGCTCTCAGCTGCTCTGAGGACCTCCCCAGCCTTGCCTTGGAGGGGCTCCGGTCTGGGTGGGAGCTGGAATTCCAGGTCGGTTTGGAGGTTGGCCCAGGGCTGGCTGGAAGTCTCGACAAGCCTGGGTAAACCTGGTCCTTACCCTGTGGCCAGCGGGCCAAGATGCAGAAGCTGATGACAGGAAGAGAGCCCAACCCAGAGGGGCCTAGCTTCCTCCGGCCCTCCTGGGACCCGCAGTGAGATGGCTCTGCTGGAGTTTCAGGTGACTTGCTTGGGGATGTAAGGGCTATGGTGGGGCTGGTTGTGGGCTGGATGGGGACAGGCAGAGTCATCACGTGACCACCGTGCAGGGAGACTCCCCTGGTGTGGGTGAGGGGTCCTTCAACATCCTCTCCCTGAAATCCCTTGGTGTCCCTGGCCAAGGCTGCTTCCTGTCCTGAAGGCTCACAACTGAGGCTGAGACCTCCTGGGTGCTGTGGGCCCCAGGAAAGGCTAGCCTGTGGACAGCCTGGTCTTGCCAGGACCCTGCCGGGCTTCAGTCCACGATTGGGGATGTGTGTTCTTGGAGCTCAAGGAACTTCTCCCCAAGACCCCAGGCCTACCACCAGAGTGGGTCGGCATGCAAGGCCTCCACCAGACAGAAGGAGCCTGCGGGGAGGGCCTGGGAGCCCGGGGGAGGGGGTGGGTCAGCCTCAGGAAGGTGTGGTCAGAGCCGCCTGTGGAGACAAGTGTGGGGAAGGCTAGGCCAGTTCCTCATTCTAGAGCGGGTGTTGAAAGCGGCTGCACGGCAAGCCTTGGGCGGGTGTAGTCAGTGTGCTGGGGCAGAGGGCCACGACCTCCCCCCTCCCCTCCTCCAGTCTCCCCTCCTGTCCCCTCCACTCCTGCGCCCCCTTCCTCTCCCCCACCTCACTCAGCCAGCAAGCCCCCGTGCCCATGACCCTGGGGGCTGGCTCCGTGGGTCAGCGGACGCTCACAGCCCTTTAGAGCAAGCACTTTCGTGAGCTCCACAGGCCCCACTGGCAGGTGCTGATGGTAAGACCTTCCCTCCCCAGATGATGCTCCTGCCCCGAGCCGGGCATGGATAGGTCACCTCCCCAGCCCCCCTGCAGGGCATCCCCCCACCCGCTGGACTGATGGACTGCCCTCCCCGGCTGGTGGTGGCCCCAGAGGGATTCTCGGGGTACCTCTGTCCTCAAGAAGGGCTCTCTGGAGAGGAAAAAAGAGCACATTTCAACACCTCCAGATTCTGAAAATGGATTTCTCCCAGGGAAACAGACTCAGAGCACACTCCCTTCCCGGAGAGAGAAAGAGCCAGGAAAACAGTGGGGGTGCTGGGGGGAGGGGAGGAAGGCCCCAGCCAGGCCAGGATCATGGGAACAGGACGAGGAGCTGGAGGGAGTTGGCTGCAGACCCTGCTGGCCCGCGATCACAGGCAGCGCCCCCCCCGCCGGGAAGGTGACTTGCCCTCTCTGGCCTCAGTTTGTCTTCCTGGTCAGTGGGTCCCTCTCTCTGCCTCACGAGTGATGCTTGGAGGCTAGGATGCAGGTAAAGCAGGATGAAAAGCCTTCCTGAATCCAGGAAGATAGCATCAGAGCATTTCTGAAGGTCACCCTATTGGACCCAGGATGGTTCAAGTGTGCCGAGGGCTCCAGGCATGACTGCTGTGTGGCCTCGGGGAAGTGGTCAGCTCTCTCTGGGCTCCAGCTTCCTCTTCTGGTAAATGGGAGCAAGATCTCTACCTCGCTGATTCCTGGGAGGGTCAGCTGGGACATGGATGTACTGCCAGGCACAGCTAGAGCTGCCAGGGTGCTCTGAGTGGCTGGGGGCATCTCTGGGGGCACTGCCAAGCTTTGGCTTATCCGCCCTTCCCTCGCTTGTCCCTTCCAGGGCAAATCCCCTCCCCCCTCCCCTTCCCTTGCTTTGCCTGGCACAGCT
Organism: Redunca redunca; assembly: GCA_006410935.1. Taxonomy (NCBI): domain Eukaryota; kingdom Metazoa; phylum Chordata; class Mammalia; order Artiodactyla; family Bovidae; genus Redunca; species Redunca redunca. The sequence continues at coordinate 14,110 of SJYQ01006009.1, read as the reverse complement.
GCGGGGCTGCCTCCTCCAGGAAGTCTTCCCAAATGCCTGAAGGGTATCCTGACTTCGGCAGGTCTGTGCCACGCTGTCTCTCTCTGGGGACCGTGTGTAGCTGCCTTCTGTTAGGCTTTGACACCTCCGATCTCATTCCTCCTCTCCATCCTCCAGAGCCGGGTTTGAAAATCTGCTCTCTGCCCAGGATGCTGTCCCACTTGCAAAGGTCCACAGCTTCCGAGTAACGTCCAAACCACTCAGCCCGGCCTTGGAGGCTTCCAGGTGGGATCTCTCTTTCCCTCTTCTGGTCCAGTGCCTGCCCCTGTCTGACACTGACCCGGTGATCCCGCCACTCAAGTGTCATGGCCGCGACTCCACGAACGCCAGGCCTGTGAGCACTGATGGAGACCACCGACCTTTGCACGAGGCGCCAGCCAAGGCTTGGGGAGATGGGACGCCTCTCCCTCTGACTCTGCATCTGAGCATGGACTCCTGTCTCCAGCTTTGGGTTTTTGCTCTTCACGACAAAGCCCAGTCTCTGCACAGGCTCTGCATCCGCTATCTGCTATCACTCTCCTGGAACTCCTTCCGGCCGGTCTTCCAGTTTCCCTCCAGCCTTGGTCCAGACACTGACCCCTCAGATTCTTCCTGATATCACCTCTCTCCTCTCCTGCAGGCTGCACTGCCTTTTACTCGAGACTTTTGGTTCACCGTGATGCTGGAGGGAGGGGAGATGGTGTTCTAGGCAGAGACTGTTAGTCGCTCCCCACTACCCACTCTCCACTCTTGCAAAAGTAAGAGAAACCTCGAACTGGAACTGGGTACATGGCTATTCTTTCACGTTCTCAGCCTCCCTCGTAGCTATATGTATCTATGTAACCAATGACACATATGAAATCAAGATCTGTGAAACCTCTGGGACTTTCCCCCACTAGGAAGAGAGTTGGCTTCCCCTTCTTCTTTCTGCTCCCACTGCTGGATGACAGATGTGATGGCTGGAGCCAGAGCAGCCATCTTGACTGGACATGATGGAAGCTGGGTTTTGAGGCTCACAGAGCAACAGGGTGGAAAGGGCCTGGGTTACCACAACATGACTCTAGAATGCTGAAGCTCAGACTGTTACATGAGAGGGAGAAAAAAGAAAAAGCAACCTTCTCTCTTGTTTGGCTTCTGCGCATGCTAAGTCGCTTCAGTCATGTCCGACTCGTTGCAGCCCTGCAGACTGTAGCTTGCCAGGCTCCTCTGTCAATGGGATTCTTCAGGCAAGAATACTGGAGTGGGCTGCCAAGGCCTCCTCCAGAGGATCTTTCCGACACAGAGATTGAACCCATGTCTCTTATGTCTCCCGCATTGGTGGGTGGGTTCTTAACTAGTGCCACCTGGGAAGCCCTCTATCTGGTTTAATCCAGTGGGGTTTTTTGGCATTTATTACAGCAAATATGTATTTATTACAGCCAAAATGTACATCCTAACAAGTAGAGACACAGATAGGAAAGTTCATCAACTGTTTGCAAGATGACTAAGTGATTACCAGCTGGAGGCCAGTGGGCCTCAGCTTGGAGGCTGCTTTTCGGAGCATGTGGCGCTTTCCGGTCCTAGAGGGATGTGTCCACAGCTTTGCATGCTGGCCGTGTTCCATTGTAATTGCGGCTCCTCGGACAAGTCTGCGTAACAGCCCAGCGGCTCAGATGCCTCTTCTGTGACTGGCGGCTGAGACGAGGTGACGCACGGAAAGGATGCAGTTTCAAAGGCGCTCATCTGCGTTGGCTCCTCTCCTGGGCTGAGCCAACCCACTTTAGTGAGAGCTGAGGGGTCACCCCTCCTCTCGCCTGCCCTGCCCCCTGCCCTCCCCGTTTCCTCTTCAAAGGGACCACCCTCCTCTCCCTTGCACTCCACCCGCCCCTCTCCCACCCCCTGCCCCCCCAGCATTTTCCTGGGATGGCTGGTGGATTTAATGAGCCCACATGAAACATCCAGCTTGTAACAATGAATATTTTCCACCAGGACCTCTCTTGCACTTAAATTAATGATCTCGAAATCTCTGGAAAGGGCTGCAGAGGAGAAAGGGGAGAATCTTTTCCAGAAGCTGCTTTTAATATTGAGGAGTTACAGGCCCCCAAGGCTGCCCCCACAGGGAGCCATCCTGACTTGACCCTTCGGAGGAGGAGGCTCTTTGGAGGCTTCTGCCCACCCCTCACTGGTGGCGCAGTGCCCTTCGGGCCACACCTGCCCCCTGGGCAACCTCCAGGTATGACCAAAGGGTCTTTGAAATGCTGACCAGCGGAGTCAGGAAGAGGCTTCCCTCAGCCCCGTCTCCATCTCTGGGACCTTGGACTCCAGGGCCCACCAGCCTGGAAGGGACCGGAGGAGGCGCCAAGTGGAGCGCTTCATGCTGCCCATCGGAGGTGCTGAGGGTCGAGGGGGTGCTGCCAAGGAGGGTCTGGCCCCACATCCACCTGAGCAGCCCTGTTCACTTGTGGTCTGGGAGCAGGGTTTCCCTTTCAGCTGCAAGAAGATACAGAGGATTTGAAAACAACAGTTGGAGAGGAGATGGTGCAAGTCCAAGCCACCACCCCCCTTTAAACGGTTTAATTGTGGTAAAAGACACATAAAATTCACCACCCTGACTACCTTCAAGTGTGCGGTTCTGGGGCCGTGAGTGCATTCGCAAGGTTAGGCCACCATCCGTCCCCACGGCGCGTCCATCTCGCAAAACTGAGACTGTCCCCGTGAGACACGCGCGCCCCCTCCCCCAGCACCTGGCAACCACCCCTGTGCTTTCTATCTTTATGAGCCTCACCGGGTGGAAGCAGAGAGTCTTTGTCCTTTGGTGACTGCTTTACTTTACTCAGCGTAATGTCCTCGAGATTCATCCAGCGTAATGGCCTCGTGGCCTGTGTCAGAGGCTCCCTCCTCCTTCAGACTGAATCCAGTATAACCATGCTGCATTCTAGCAAACATCACTTGTTGTTCAGCTGTCGGCAGGCGCTGGGCAGCTTCCACCTTTCGGCTGCTGCGGGTGCTGCTGCTAGGAACACAGATGCATTGAAATGTCTCCTTCGTATCTCAGTTTCTTCGGGTGCAATTGCTGTGTCAAATGGCAATTTGGGTATTATTTTTTGAGGAAGTTCCATCCTGTTCTCCACCTTCGCTGCCCCACTTGGCATTCACACCAGTGGTACACGGGGGGCTCCTGTGTCTTCACGTCCTTCCCACACTTGTTCTTTTCCTTCTCTTTGCTGTTTGGTAGCACTAGGGGCAAAGAACCCGCCTAGCAGGTGGACAGAAGAGACGCAGGTTCACGCCCTGGGTTGAGAAGATCCCCTGGAGGAGGGCATGGCAACCCACTCCAGTGTCCTTGCCTGGAGAACCCCATGGACAGAGGAGCCCAGCGGGCAGCAGTCTGTAGAGTGGCAAGGAGTTGGACACAACTGAAGCATCTGAGCACGCATGCATGATACTTTATTTCTGAGTAGCCATCTTCACGGTGTCAGAGCCTCCCTTCTTACAGGGGGGAAGGGAGATGCAGGCTGCGGGCTGGTTCCAAGGCTGCTTGTGGGGCCGGGGTGAGGATCTTCAGGGAGTGCAGCCTTCACGCTCCTCTGTCCAGCCAGGGGTTGTCCTGGGGGAGGCCCTCGGCTCCCGAGCTCCTGCAGCGGCAGCGGGCGTGTCCCCACGTGCCCCTCCCCCGCCGGCACCCACGTCCGGATGCTTTCCCGACAGCCCTGCTTTGGAAGGTGCAGGAGGGCGGGCTGAGGAGGGGTCCCCCGAGCAGGGGATGAGCATTCAGCCACCTGCTCTTGAGGGGCTCCTGGCTGGGTTAGGGGCCATGTGGGTGCCAGGGGGTGACTGAGCCCTGGGAGGTAGACCAGGAGGGAGCAGGGCACCTGCTGAGTCTTTATTCTAAACTTCCTGCCCTTTCCGTGGCCTCAGGTCAGGGTCAGCAGTTAAGTGTCCCATGCCATTTTGAACCTGAATGAGCAAATGTAGTGTCAGTGAGGTCTGACTCTGCGACCCCATGGACTGTGGCCCACCAGGCTCCTCTGTCTGTGGGATTCTCCAGGCAAGGACACTGGAGTGGTTTGCCACGCCCTCCTCCAGGGGATCTTCCCAACCCAAGGATGCACCCTGTGTCTCTTACGTCTCCTGCGATGGTAGGCGGGCTCTTTATTACCAGCATTACCTGGGAAGCCCATGAAGCCAGAACTTGAGTCTTTAGTAGGGGAGCGCAACGCCAGAGGATGGTCACTGCCAAGCCACCTGCTGGTGGGACCCTCTAAGGACTGTCCTTTGATCCCTGAGGATCAGGCCCTTTAGAAACCCCAAGCTACCCCATCCAAGAGCTAGAGGCCACGGATCCCATTAGCTTCCAGCACATTCACCTGTTCAAGGTAGAGTGTCCTGAGGATCGAGAAGGCTGTAGCGAGGATGGGACCCTGGGGTGAGTGCTGTGTGGGAGCTGGTGGACAGCCTCTGGCCAAGGAGGGTTGTATCAGGCCAAGGAACAGTGTGGTTGAAGGCTGAAGGGGCTGGGTGCTCAGGGCAGTAGGGGAGGGGAGCAACTGTCTCCAGGGTGGAAAACGGCCAGGCGGCCTGGGGCCCCGGGGGAGGGTCGGGGTCATAGGAGCTTCCTGTCACTGCTGCAACAGCGAATCACTACGGATGGAATGGAGTTGTTGTTATTGTTGCTCAGCCGCTAAGTCACGTCTGACTCTTTGCAACCCTACGGACTACAGCATTCCAGGTTTCCCTGTCCTTCACTATCCCTAGGAGTTCGCGCAAACTCGTGTCCATTGAGGCGGTGATGCCATCCAACCATCTCATCCTCTGTCGTCCCCTTCTCCTCCCGCCTTCAGTCTTTCCCAGCATCGGGGTCTTTTCCAATGAGTCAGCTTTCTGCATCAGGTGGCCAGAGTACTGGCGCTTCAGCTTCAGCACCAGTCCTTCCAAAGATTATTCAGCGTTGATTTCTCTTAGGATGGACTGGTTTGGTCTACTTCGTGTCCAAGGGACTCTCAAGAGTCTTCTCCAGCACCATAGTTCGAAACCATCAATTCTTTGGTGCCTAGCCTTCTTTATGTCTGAGTTTCATATATCACCTTACAGGACTGGAGGGCAGAAGCTCAAAAGGGGCTGGCGGGGAAGGTTCCTGCTGAAGGCTGCAGAATGGGCGGGGTCCATCTCCTCGCTCGTTCCAGCTCCTAGAGGCCGCCTTTCAACCTGTCCGCACTCCGGCTCCGAGTCTCCTTTCCCAGCTTCTTCACTCAGAGGACCTCGGCTATTTAAAAATGGGTAACCAGGGACTTCCCTGGTGGTCCAGTGGTTAAGAATTAGCCTTGCAATGCAGGGGACATGTGTTTGATTCCTAATTGAGGAACCAAGGTTCCACACACCTCTGGGCAAATAAGCCCTCAAGCCACAGCTACTGAAGCCGTGAGAGAGTCCATGTGCCACAAGGGAAGATCCCTCATGATGCAACCAAGACCCGACCCAGCCAAGTAAGTGAATAAATAGTTAAAATCAAATAAGATAGACCTATTGGGCTTCCCTGATAGCTCAGCAGATTAAGAATCTGCTTGCAATGCAGGAGACCCCAGTTTGATCCCTGGGTCGGGAAAATCCCCTGGGGGAGGAAACGGACACCCATTCCAGGATTCCTGCTTGAAAAATCCCATGGACAGTGGAGCCTGGTGGGCTACAGTCCAAAGAGTTGCAAAGGGTCAGACACAACTGAGCAGCTAAGCGAGTACTGTATAGCTCATGGAACTCTGTTCCAGGTCGTATCGCAGACTGGATGGGAGGGGAGTCTGGAGGAGAGTGGACACCTATACACGTATGGCTGAGTCCCTTTGCTGTCCACCTGAAACTATCACAACATTGTTAATTGGCTGTACTCCAATATAAGATAAAAAGTTCTTTAAAAGGTAAAGGACCTTAGTGATGACACTGGGCCCACCCAGACAATCCAGGATCACCCCCAGTCCCCATCTCAAGATCCCTAACTCAATCACTTCTGTGAAGCCCCCTCTGTCAGAGAGAAGAACTTGTTCTCAGATTCCCAGCATTCGGATAAGGCCATCTTTTGGGGCCGTGATTCTGCTGACTCCTAGGTTGAGCCTTTTCTGGATGGTGACAGGGAGCCCCTGAAAGTGTCAAACAGAAGCAAGTGGCGATCAGACATGGCCTTGAGAAGCATCCCTTTGGGAGGCTGCTGCAGCCGTGGGGCCCACGGGGCCAGGGCATGCTGGGGCAAACGGCCTTCCAAGGAGAGGGGGGATCACAGGCACCTTCACAGCGGATGGCCCAGCCTCCAGCAGCACCCATTCTCCTCCCGGAAAGCTGACGCTGCTCCTCCAAGGACCAGCCCAGGGCAGCCCTCCCCTCTGCACCGTGGTGTGGTTTAAAGCAGCAGTCTGTAACCTCTGAGGTCGAATGCCCAGGAATCTGAGGTGGACCTGATGCAATAATAATAGAAATAAGAAGTGAAGTGAAGAAGTGAAGGTCGCTCAGTCCCGTCTGACTCTTTGTGACCCCATGGACTATACAGTCCATGGAATACTAGACAGAATACTAGAGTGGGTAGCCCTTCCTTTCTCCAGGGGATCTTCCAAGCCCAGGGATGGAACCCGGGTCTCCCGCCTTGCAGGTGGATTCTTTACCAGCTGAGCCACAAGGGAAGCCCAAGAATACTGGAGTGGGGAGCCTGTCCCTTCTCCGGCAGATCTTCCTGACCCAGGAATTGAACCAGGGTCTCCTGCATTGCAGCCGAATTCTTTACCACCTGAGCTATCAGCGAGTGCACAATAAACGTGATGAGCTTGAATCACCCAGAAACCAACCCCGGCCCCAGTCCGTGGAGGGGGTTCAGGAACAGCCAGCACATCGGGTGAGCTCCAGGGCCCACTCAGGAGCCTGGCTTGAACCCACCGGTGGCATCCTGCCGGCAGGAATGCTTAGGGTCCAGAGTAGGAAGTAGGCAGGCCAGGCCTGGGTGGGGTGGTGGGGCCCCCTGAGCAGGGCTGGGGCCCAGCTCACCAGCTGAGAGGAAGGCTGCCGCTTACTCCTAGCTGTGGAGTTTGCCCTGAGCTGAACCAGCCTGTGGCCCCAGAGGCCCTGGCTGCTGAGGTCAGACAGACGGTGAAATCTCCCAGGGGCCCTAGTCACTGCGGGGTGGGGAGGTAATGGCTCCTTCCGCGGGACACCTAACAGCAGCACCTTTGCCCCAGCCCCGCCCTGGGGCCCCTCCCCACTTCCTCTTCCATCTCCCCACCTTGGTGTTGGCACTCGCTGCCCTCAGCCACCCAGTCCTGTCTCCTACCACTAAGGGTGGGGAGCCCAATGCCACCCTGGTCTTCTTTTCCTGGCTCCTCCATGCGCTCTGAACGTGACTGCCCCTCTGCCCACTGGGTGTTCAGATGCACAGGTCACAGGTCCCTGGGGCCCCTCTTTCATTTATTCATCGACTCCCATTGAGACCACTTTTTTTTTTTTTTTCCCAGATTGGGGCTGGGTGCTGGGACACACAGATATCACAGTCTTTGCCCCTTGGTGGGGGCGTCTCCTGTCTCTGGAGACACAGTTGGTTTCTCAGAATGAATAACTGCTTCAATAGGCCATCACAGGAGGGGGCTGGCTAGGCTGGTGCGAACTGGATTCTCCACCCCGGCTACTCGGCCTGACCGCTCTGCTTTGAGATGTTCCACTCACACTACACCTCAGGACTGGGGGCAGGTGCAAAGCCTTCCTTTGAGAAATCCTGAGTCACCCGGCTGGGGATGCTGAGGCTCTGTGAGGGGATGTCACGTGACTAAGCATTCCAGAGTCAGCGGTCCAGCTGACCCAGACCACCTTCCGGCCCTCAAGCACCTGCATCATTGTCCCCTGGCTGGGCACTTCAGGGGCAGAGCCATCTGTTGGGAACTGAATCCAGTCCCGCTGCTCTCTAGCCCGAAGCCTGCCCTGGCCGGTCAGTCCTGCGTTCTAAGTTTCTGTTGGGCCCTTCAGCAGCGCCTAGTATTTGCAGCTGGCCTGCTCAGGGTCCCCAGACCTCCTTCCGTTTTCATCCTCAGTGCCCTAGGGCCCTGCACCCCCACCTAAGCCGGATTAGGGGCCCAGGGATAAGGAGTAATGAGCAGAGGGATTCTTTCTCACCTGCCCAGCCTGTCCTGGTCACCATCCCAGGTCCTGTCTCACAGACAGGGATGTCTGGTGGGTCTTTCTGTTCTCTTCTGAGCAAGCTTTGGTTGAACACCTGCTGTGGGACCCTCAAGCCTCATTCTTGCTGGACTGGGAAGAGCTATGACAGCTCTTGGGTGCGGGAGGGGTTATTGGAGCATCAGACCTGGATTCAAAAGACTGGGAGCTCAGGGGAAAGCAAAGCACTCCAGATGGAGACACAGCCACTTCATTGGGATGCCCGAGGGAGGGAAGGCAAGATCCAGCTGGGGGATCGTGAAGGGCTTCCTGGAGAAGCGAGTGAGCACAGCATACCTCTCCATTCTGAGGCTGATGCTGAGCTGGGTGCCTGAGCAGCATCGCGTTATTTATCCTTCCTCGAGCCCTGTGGGGAGGTGGGCATTGCCAGTTTACAGAGGGGGACACTGCTCGATGATTTCAAGGTCACAGCCTCAGATCGCTGCCTTTGTCTGTGTCTTATCTGATGCCACCTGTGTCAGTCACCCAGCACCGTGTAACAAAGAATCCCAAAGCTTAGTGCCTAAGACTTATGCCCTCACTCTGGGCATTACTTAGCTGGGTCCCCTGGTGTCGCCTGGGCTGTGTTGATCTTGAGGCCCAGCTAGGGAGGATCAGCTTCCAAGCTCCCTTGGTGGTGGCTGGCAGGACCCCTAGCGAGCTTATGGCTGGAGGCTGCCCTTGGTCTATGCCCACATGGGTCCCGCCAACACGGCAGCTTGCTTTATCCCAGGGCCCGAGCGGCAGAGTCCTACAAGACGGAAGGCCAGCCTTTCATCGCCCAGTTGTGGGACTGACATTTCATCAGTTCTGAGAATGAGGCACGGGGGCCCAGCCTGCCCTGCAGGGGAGGGGCTCACACAGGAGGTGCACCCCTGGATGGGGGGTATCCTTGGACGCTGCTCCCTGCCCCGTGGGACCAGGGAAATCATTGTCCCAGCTTCTCCCCTTTGAAGCTGGGCAGTGCGGGGTCATGGCTTGGAGTGGTGGCAAGAAGGGAGTATGCCAGTGTCCTGGGCAACAGCTGTGGAGAGGTGTCGGAGCTTCACAGCTGGCACCTCCCACAGCCCCACTGCCACCCCCTGCCCCGCTCCCCCCACACCTTTGGCCTTCCCCCACTGCCCACAAGCCTGCCTGGGGATGGGCATGGTTTGGCGGCCAGGAAGCCCTTCATGGTACCCTCTCCACCAGCACACTCCCTCCCCCTAACGTCTCTTTTCAGGAAAATGGGGAGGGGTTATAAGGAACTGACCATTTGTCTTTCAAACGTTTTGCAATTTTCCTGGAAATGTGAGTGCTCCCAAAGGGGGGCCCAGGCTGCTGGTCTGACCTCTTCCTGCTTCGGGCTCCAGTGACCTGGGCAGGGGAGCCAACGAGTCCCACCACAAGCCTTTTCAGGAACTGCCTGGGCCCTGGCGGGGCCGAGACCCCCGGAACTGCACAGGCCGCAGTGGGGGGTGGGCAGCCAAGATTCCCTAGCTAGTGTGGGGTGGGGCGGGGTTGGGGGAGGGAAGAAAGTGCTCCAGAGAGGGTGTTCCTTGCCCAGCTCCCAGTCCCCAGGCTGACCCCCTGCAGGCTTCCCAGGCCAGCTGGGCCTTCCCGGTTCCGGCACTCCCGGGGTCTCCCCTTCCTGTCCTGGCTACTCTGTACTCCAGTCATTGAAGGGACAGTTGCTCTGTGCCAACGATGGGGGCCGCCGGGAAACCGAAGCCTGGAGGCAGGCCCGGCACAGGTGACCTGGCCTCTCTGGGCCTCCGCTTCCAGGTTTCTATAGAGGAGGGGGACGCCGGCCCTAGACAGCACCCCCACCCACAGAGGAAAGAAGAGGCGGGTCTGGAGCCCCGCCTCCAGCCACGTGTCCTGGGGAGGAGCGGGGCTGGAAGGCCTGGAGGCAGGGCCTCGGCGTCCCCAGGTGTGGAACAGGCTGGGCTGGGGGGGCCGCCCTGCTCCCGCCCTTGTACCTCTGACCTCTTCGTCTTCTGCTGTCTGCACTCTCCACGGTCGTCCAGAGCATCACTTCCTGCCTAGTCCTCAGCCCCTCTCCCCACCGCCTGGACTCTCAGGCCGCATGTCAGTCTTGAGGTTGATTGGGAGCCACTTTCCCAATCAACTTGCTTGCATCTTCCCCCCTTCAGGTTAGGGATGGGGCCTTTTGCAAGTTCCTGCTCTCCTCCCCGCCCCCCTTCCCCCACGTCAGAGCCCTGTCTATAGAAAGAAAAGAAAGTGAAGTCCTCAGTTCAGTTTAGTTGCTCAGTTGTGTCTGACTCTTTGCAGCTGCATGAACTTCAGCACGCCAGGCCTCCCTGTCTATCACCAACTCCCGGAGTTCACCCAAACTCATGTGCATCAAGTCGGTGATGCCACCCAGACATCTCATCCTCTGTCGTCCCCTTCTCCTCCTGCCCCCAATCCCTCTCAGTATCAGAGTCTTTTTCAATGAGTCAACTCTTTGCATGAGGTGGCCAAAGTATTGGAGTTTCAGCCTCAGCATCAGTCCTTCCAATGAACACCCAGGACTGATCTCCTTTAGGATGGACTGGTTGGATCTCCTTGCAGTCCAAGGGACTCTCAAGAGTCTTCTCCAGCACCACAGTTCAAAAACATCAGTTCTTCGGTGCTCAGCTTTCTTCACAGTCCAACTCTCACATCCATACATGACCACTGGAAAAACCATAGCCTTGACTAGATGGACCTTTGTTGGCAAAGTAATATCTCATGTCCAACTCTTTGGGACCCCGTGGACTGTAGCCCACCAGGTTCCTCCATCCATGGGATTTTCCAGGGAAGAGTACTGGAGTGGGTTGCCATTTCCTTCTCCAGGGGACCTTCCTAAGCCAGGGACTGAACCCAGGTTTCCTGCATTGCAGGCAGACGCTTTACCATCTGAGCCGCCATGGCAGCTAACCCTAACCCTAACCCTAACCTGCCGCCTTTCTGCCTGCTGTGGCCTCCCCTATCTGGTGCAGTCTCTGGCCCAGTCACCACTGGGCACTGCCCTCTCCCTGGGGGGTGTGTCCCCCCCCCACCCCCCGCCACCGCATCCCCTGAGCTGCTCCATCAGGCTGTCCCCCAGGCAAGTCACACTCAACGTGGCCAAACACACCTCGGTGTCTCTCGCCACCTTCCCTCTGCCCAGATCCGCCCCTCCTCTGCCCTCACCCCCACCCCAGCTCTTCTGATGGACCTTCTATCCCACAGGCCCCCTCCTCCGCTGGGCCACCTGCCTCTCTCCAGAACCAAAGCACAAATTGCCCCCTAATCAGTGGCCCTGGCAGACCTGGCTAGTTGTCCCCACTGGCTGCTCCTCCAGCACCTGAGGCTGCCCCAGGAGATGGCCTTTCCCAGCTGCCCCTGCAGCCAAGGGCAGGCTAGCCTGCAGCTGGCAAGGGTCCGTGCAGACTCATGTGTCCGGGCCAGAGCGGCCAGAGAGGAGGCTGACCCTGACGACCACGTGGAGAAGAGCTCCAGTTTCAGTCCAGGCTTCTAAACGAGAAAAGAAAGTGAAGTCGCTCAGTCGTGTGTCCAACTCTGTGTGACCCCGTGGACCGTAGCCTACCACACTCCTCTGTCCATGGGATTCTCCAGGCAAGAATACTGGAGTGGGTTGCCATTGCCTTCTCCAGATCTTCCTGATCCAGGGACTGAACCCGGGTCTCCTGCACTGCAGGCAGACGCTGTGCCACCAGGGAAGCTAACTGAGCAGGGAACCTTTCTTTCCTGAAGCCACTGTCACTTGGGGTCTGCGACCCAGAGTTCTACTACAACATCTGCACCCTCAACACACCCCACCCCCGCACCTCTCCCATGTTGCATGAAGACAAACCTGGCACCTTTTTGCTCCTGGATCCCACAACCTAGGATCTCCCTGCACCCTCGATGGGGTCCCAGCCCTTTGCTTAGCACACGCGTGTCTTAGGGGTTGCACCCGACTCCCTTGCTGGCCTTGTCTCTGGGCCTTCAGCCCCATTACTTAGTCCACAAAGCTCTGTGGATGGAGCACCTGCTGTGTGCTAGACCTTGTGCCAGGCATTGAGGGTGCAGCGGTGAACAAGACGATTCCCGACACTCTGGAGGATGTCTTGGCTTGTTTCTGGATGCGTCTGCCCATGCGCTGGGGTTTGTGGAGGGCAGGACACTCTCTGGTCCATGTCTGAGCCCCAGCACCTGGGCACAGGGCTGAGCATCTTTGTTGAGTGAATGAATGAACGATCAATGCCTAAGTTAGAAGGGAGCTGAGACATCTTCAGATCCAGCTGGGGTTTGAGTGTCCACTGTGTTCCTATGACCGGGCTGGGTTTGCACATCACCAAGGCAGAATGGCTCTTCTCAACTCCCTTGGGCTGCAGGGCCCCCAGGGTCCTTTCCCTGCTGGCCCCGGCCCAACTCCAGACCCCAGCATCTGTTGGCATCCTGCTCTCGGGGAGAAAGGACTGGTTCCTCCTGGTCAGGGGTGGGTTCCTGCTGCCCAGAGCTGCTGCCCAGCAGGCGCTGCAGCAGCCATGGTGCTGGGCAACGTGACCAAGAGCTCCTGGCCTCTGGGGGTGGGGGCTTGGTATGGGCACAGGTGTGTAGAGGCCAAATTCCTTTTACCAACTTCTTCTGTTGCCAGCTTGGAGGTATGGACTCCCACCCCTTCCCTGAGGAGGCCCAGGCCCTTGGCTGGAATCAGAATCTGAGTCCTGAGCTGGGGGCAGCCCTTCTGACGGACGGCTCGGGACTATGCTGGCTATCTGGGGGCGGAAATAAAAAGACAGAGCTCCATCTCTGAGGGGTTCTGGGTTTAGCAGGGTGACATTATTTTGCAGTGTATACCCTGAACATCACAGAGGCTTGAAGCAGAGCACCAGGCTCTGGGATTCGAGGGGAAGAGTTGCTTAGCGAGCCAGAAAGGGCTTCAGAGAGGAGGGCACGAGGGATGGGGCACTGGCTGCGGGGCCGAGTGAAAGGTGAGTTTTCCAGTCAGAGGGAACAGCGCTTGCGAAGCTATGGAGATGTTAGGGTCTCTCTGTTTGGTGATGTTGGAGCAGAGGGGGAAGGCAGTGGTTGGGGTCCAGCCCAATCCTGGGGGTCCCATTCAGGCAAACAAGGTCTCTGGGCCCCTTTTCAGGGCAGGGGCAGCCAGGAGGGTCTCTGCAGGGTAGAGGGGCCCCGATCTACATGGTAGAAAGGGTAGCAGCGGAGGATGGGGCTGAAGAAGGGGGTCACTGAGGATGAGTGGGGTGCCTGGCTTGGGCAGTGGTGGGGCTGCTCCCTGAGGAGACACCCCTGCCGAGGATGGGCGTGAGTCCTGGCACCCCGCCATGGGGAGGGATCCCCATCACTGTGGTCTGTGGCCCAGCGCTGGGTGCGGGGAAGTGGGCAGAGGCTCCGGGCTCCATCCTTGGCTTGCAGTGCCCCGTGTGCAGGGGCCCGGCCAGGCTGGGTGGGTTTCTCAACCATCAGGAGCCTGTGGCTTGTGCATCTCTGACCAGACTAGGACCTTCTAGTGTTTACGGTCGACAAAGTGTAACTTCCTGTTTTTAAGAGAAAAGGATTAGAAACACTTATTAAAAAGCCCTTTGAAAGGCATCAAAAGACTTCCTGAACGTCAAATGACTCTTACAAAGGACCCATTTAGTGATTTAAGCAACACAAATGGGAAACATGCAGGCCGGACCTCCTCTGACCGCTCACACACTCACAAAGCCTGGAGGGACCTGGTAGCCACGTGCGATGTGGACCAAGGGGACCTGGAGAAGCTAAAAATAGTCCTGAGGGTAGGGTAGCCCTTCTGTGGGACACAGGCATTTGGTGGTGTTGGGGGACCCTGAGCTTGGGGTGGCTGGGGCAGACCCCCAGGTGAGGCTAACCTTGACCCAAATCCTCTCCCAACTCCAAAATCTGGAACCCCCCTTGGGCCTCTGAAACACCTCCGTTTTCTACTGGGATCCCCTGG